>JANQDE010000353.1:0-14528 GCA_037157785.1 Cephalotes varians | reverse complement strand
ATGTGTACATATAAAATACGTAATCGCGCAAGACATTCACAAAGCAAAATTTGAAAAGATCAAATTATTTAAAAACTAAATAAATTATTAAATAACATGTATTAAAAATCATTTTATAACTGTAAAATATTATCATTTTTATTTTATATATCTCTCCGAGCAAACTCGCCGCAAAATTCAGAGTGCGTTTCGATCTTGCTCATTCTTTCGTTTTCTAGCTTGCTCGCTCTTGTCTGACACATTACTGCGGAGACTTGGGCTGTGTTTGGGGAGCGCGCTATCAGCGCTATTGCATCAGTCTATCCTTGTTTTACGTTTAATGAACGATAAAGATAGAGTGACACAATAGCGCTAATAGCGCTAATAGCGCTAATTGCGCGCTCCCAAACAGCCTTGAGCTCAATCGCTAGCGCCTCTCGACGGATATTGCAACCGTACAAAGTCGACGACGACGTTTCTTAATGTAAAATTACTTAAAAACAGACTTTGCATCGCAATATCTCTGCTCGTAGAGCATGCAAAGAAAAAATAAAAACACTTTTATTACATAATTCAGACCCAAGCTATCGATTGAGCCTAATTAGAATTTGATCGGTTCAGTCATTATTGAGATCCGAAAATCTCAGATGCTCGCATCTCGCCGGCTCGCGTAAAGATACACGGTAGCGTCTCAGTCGACATATATCGTTCGATATACTTGACACTACCGTGTCTCCTGATTTCAATTAACGGTTTTTATCAACGTTGTGAGGCACAGCAAAAGAATAGTGTGAAAAAAAAGGAGAAAACATGAAAAGAAAAAGGAAAATAAGATAAAGGTAATAAGGATAGAAGAAATACGAAAACAAATACAGAAGGGATATACGAAAGTATAAATGGAGTAGTCACTTTAGGCACAAGAAAAAAGATGTATAATAGAAGAAAAGGAGGAGATGGAAATGGAAGAGATAAAAGACAGGTGATAGGAGAGATTGAGAAGAGGAGGAGGAAATTTATAGTTATATTTATGATTTATATTATTTATATTTATGTATTATTATTTTATATATTATTATATTTATATTACATTTACATATTATAATATATTATTATTTTATTTTATATTATTATTTATTTATTATATTATTTATTTATTTAATTATTTAATTATTTATATTTATATTTATTTCTTTTATTTATTTCTTTTATTTCTTTTAGTTAATATTTGATAGTTCTTAACTACATATAATACACAGCGAAAGCTAAGCTATATTGCAACTATATTTCGCAATTTGCAGCACTTATTTCTTCCTCTATTTTGATAGCTGTAGGAAGAAAAACAGAAGAACAGAAGGGATATATGAAAGTATAAATGGAGTAGCTACTTTAAAAACAAGAAAAAAGATGTATAATAGAAGAAAAGAATATTTATAAGAATATTTATTTACTTTTATATTTATTAATTGTTTTAATAGCGATTCCTATCAAAAAAGGAAAGAAAGAAGGAAGGGAGGAAAGAAAATAGGAAGAAAAGAAAGGAGATAGAGGAAGAAGGAAAGAAGAAAGGAAATATAGAAAGAGTAAAGGAATTAAGAAGAAAAAGGAAAAAAAAGATTACAATAAAAGTCCTTTTGTTAAATCTCTTTTGTAACTGCTTTCTCATACTTTTAATTTACGTTAAAATTTTTTATTTAACATTATAACTATCTAATTCTAAAACGCTTTCTTATTCTCTCACGTCACACGCTTTATCTTTTTTTAAAATTATTGATAATTCGCCCAGCAAACGAAAATGGATTGAAATGAACTGAAAATTTTAATCCATTTTAATTCATGCGAACAAAATATGGATTGAAAAAATAGCATCATTTCAATTCTATATCATGAATTAAAATGAATTGTATGACCCAAGTAACTTTTTTTTGGATTAGAAAAGTAGAAATCATTTTGTTTTAATTTGATAGATTAAAATGAATTAATGGTCTGCATATTTTTTCGAATTGAAAGAAATAAGAATCGCTTTGTTTTTATCTCTTCATATTAAAGGATTTTAAAAAATTCGGAAACTTTAATTGGGTAGAAATGGATTCAAGACATTAGAATCTGGAATTGATGAACAAAACGAATCCATTTCTGTCCATTTCAATCTATTTTACTGGGCGATTAATCGAATTAGCACATAACATCCGGCTAGGCCTGTAGCCCTGTTTATTGAATTCTTTTGATTATTAATTTATAATATTCTGGTTAATAGAAGAAAAAAGAAAAGAAAGAAATAAGATAGAAAAGAAACAAATAGGAAAGGGAGAAAAGAAAGATGAAAAATTAAAGGAGGAAATAAAGGAAGAAAAATGAAATACGAATAAGAACTAAGAAAGGAGAAAATTTAGATAAATTACATCTTTCTGAATCTCTTTAATATTAACAGTTGCGTATTAAAGTTGTTGAAAGCGATGCATTCAATAACTTTAATCTTAACTTTTTCATATAATTTTGCTTATTATTTTGTTACGTCCTGAGGACTCCACGATTTCCTCCTTTCAAGGACGGCCAATAAAATAAACTATTAGAATAAGAAACTCGAGCATTAACGGTTATCTATCGGCAAGCGGGCAATAAGCCCGATAGAGTTTTCCTTTTTTTATGATTGTTTATCTCGATAGAGTTGAAAAGAACCAGGCTTTCGATTAGCGCGGTCTAGCTCGCGGAACGTTTCCAGGGATCGAAAGCGGTCGTGGAAAAGAAAGAAGGCTAGCGATTATATAACACAAAAGAATGTTTATTCAGAGTAGACGCGAGAAGGACGTGGATTACAAAAGACAGAATGTGTTCGTTACCAGGCGCGAGATAATGGGAGCGTCCCGTTTCGACATGGCTCAATTGGACACAACCAACCACAGCGACCGGTGCCTAGAGGCTTTCCACTGTTCAAGCGCTATGAGTGGCTCGTGTTCAATCGATTCGTGTCCAAACGGAGGCCACCCATACGTAATTTACAGACAGATAGAACGAGTACGTTACAATGCAAGTAGACGGAACGCGTAGGATACAGAAAACAAATAGATACAAGCTAGAACGAATGCGGTGCAAAAGCGGCGCGAGGCGCAATATGCGAGCCAGAATAATTACGACAACTAGTGCGGTGTTTCCGTAGCGCGAGGGCGAGGCGCAAGTGGTTGCGGGCGCAAGGCGCGGAGTGCAGGAAAGCGCGGCTGCCGAAAACGCTCGGCGGAGATTGAGAACACCCAACCCCCCTGATTCTTGCCGCGTTCCTAGAAGCTAGGATGGAGCGGCTGACTATCGAGAACGCTCGACGGAGGCAAGTAACACCCTACCCCCTTGTCTCGTCGGAGGCTCGTAGTGGAACGGTTTGAGCGGTCGGCTGTCGAAAACGCTCGACAGAGGCAGGTAACACCCTACCCCTTTGTCTCGCCGAAGGCTCGAAGAGTTGGAGGCGGTAAGAGCAGCTGACTGCCGAGAACGCTCGGCGGAGGCAAGTAACACCCTACCCCCTTGTCTCGTCGGAAGCTCGTCAAAGGAACGACCGGAGCGGTCGATTGTCGAGAACGCTCGACAGAGGCAGGTAACACCTTACCCCTTTGTCTCGCCGAAGGCTCGAGTTCGCTTCAGGCAGTGGAGCAAGCTCGGGATCGCAGGCCTAGCGTGTTAAGAAGCCGGTCGGCGAGCGAAGAGAGCTTTCGCTAAAAAGATCTTTGTTTTATACCCGAAAAATCGCGCATTCGTGGATCTTCGGTGCCTTTCGTTAGTGTTCGCTATGAACGGTATTGTTTATTGTTTATCTTCCCGCGGTGCGGAGCGGGAGTTTCGGTGCGCGCGATTCTTCGTTGGCGGTCGGGACTCCTCGTGCGTCTTCGTATTCTTGATTATCGTGCGGCAAAAAAATTACGTACGGCGCACCGCGCCGTGACGCCCTGAATGCAGGGCGTCCTTCTAGCAGGTATTCGCTAGGAACGATGTGATTCTAGGGCGCATCGTTACAGAGTTTTCCTTTTATTTTTCTGTATGTTGGTTATCTCGTATACATATGTCAAACGGAACCTTCCAGAAGAAACCTAAGTAAACAAACTAAATAAGAGCGCGATTTTGCCGTTCTCGTTTGATCCACATGTAAATAAAACTGGTAACAAGACGTGCCAGGGACACTGAATATAGATAAGAATAACAATAAAATAATATCTAAATGTGAGACGAAAAACATTTTTTAAGCGAAATCGAGCATTAATAATGGAACGGCGAGTACTGTGAAATTGTGTCAACATATGCAGGAAGGACGAATTCATAAGCCTTTATTGGACCCAATAATTTCCAATCCCAAGAGACAATAGAAACATGCTCTATCTATTTTTAAAACATGTGCATTCGTGTTTCCTGCAACCTCTAATAAAAGAGAAATCGCCGACAAACAAAAATAGATGATGCAAATAATATTTCTGGAAGGTCCCACGAGATTCATCTTGCCCTCTCTTCAGGAAACGGGGCGAGCAAGTGAAGATCCGAACTTGCCAATAGATGATCGTAGAAAAATCATACCGCCCTACAAACCATGACGAAACACCAATAAACAAGCGTACGATAGGATTTACGTTGCGGGTGGAGCCGAACTAATGCGCGAACCTCCAACTAAATTTTGGAAATCTAAAAATTTGATCACCAAGGAAGGGTATCCTACCAACCAAAACCTTGGAAACAATCAACTTAACCCATCCCACAAGAAATCCATCCTATAAGACTCCTATATAAACCACGACATTTTGAGCTCTCTCTCAATTTCGTCGGCAGTCAACGCAGTCAACTCTCGATTACATCAACTTACGATTTAACTAGTCAGTTAGTATTCAGTTCTACAAGTATAAGTGAATCTCAAGAGATCTAGCAGCTCTACAACTATCAAGTTTTACTTACACCGTAAGAGATCCAATCATCATCAAACAGTAAGTTGCAACACGTATTTATATATCTAATTAACCCGCGAAATATCCCCGGATCTTCCAACGGCTTTTGCTCTCAAAATTTCACCCAAGTATGTGAATTATTCCCCTCACCACTCCTTCTATTAATCCTTTTTATTCACCCAACAAAGACGTCAACCTATACGGTGGACTGCATATCCTTTTATCTACCCAACCATAGACGTCAACCTATACGGTGGACTCTTTATCCTTTTCTATCCATCCAGTCTATTTCTTCCCTTTTGTTAATATCCATTAAAATGTTTGAGCAAAACACTTACACTTCCCGAAATTAAATAACCTTTTATTTCGATTTTATAAGTCCTTCAGAAAAGTAAATCTCAACAAAATGCAACCAGTTCGATTACCTCCAACAATGTTTCTTTAAATATCAGTAAGTCGACGGAATCGACGGAACAGGCCAGTCCCTATATGTTTATTAAAATGAATTGGAATATTCGGAAATGTTAAATGAATTATCACATTTCAGTTTTCCTTCCCCATTCTCCTATCTTTTATCATTTCAATGCCATTTTTTGAAATTCTTTCCTCCTTCCTCAATTACCTTCTCAAAGATAATCAACAACTTACAAATGAATAAGTATATATAAATATATTTTTTCACCTTACTCCGCTCCGCCCGTACTCTTTCACACATTTACACATAAACACGTTTGTAAAAATCGCCTGACTCTCTAATAATGTATTGCGGTTACTCAACAATTACTTATATTTCTATATTGATTGTTTTACAATAAATTTTAAATGTTAGCGAAAATCGTTCTCGCTTTTATTAATTAAATCTAACGACCTTTCATTTCCTCCCACTCGAAGATCGCACGTGGTCCAGTCCCGAGTTAAAGGGATTAAGTTCCTTGATTCGAATTAGGACCGACGATCGCACTGCTCGTGGAAAAAGGTGTTATAGCGTCCTTTCGGGACCCATATTCCAGAGCCATAAAAGTGCGTTCGACTCGCAGCACGCGCCTCTGTGCGTATACCTGCGAGACAGTTACTGTTTATGTCCTTTCATACCTCCTCCTTCTCTTTCCTTCCAACTCGTATAAACAAAACCTTCGGGGTTTGGACGTAACAGTTGCATACATACTAGTCTTCTTTCTTTTTTCCGACCGCTTTCGATCCCTGACTACGATCCACGAGCTAGTCCGCGCTATCGAAAGTCTGGTTTCATTTCAAGTTTATGATTTTGAAGCTTCCACGCACATCGAAATGCTCTGGCTATCCGTGTGACGGCGTGCAGTGCGTTTCGGTGTGCGTGAGTGGAATGGGTAAATCTCGAGCGTGCGCGGGCTCCAAAGCACACCCCTGCTGTCCAGCATCCACTTAACTGAGTGCGCGCAGTCACACGGATAATCAGATCGTCTTAGTATGCGTGAGTGAAGTGGAGAAATAAGATACTACGACTGGACTCTTGGCCAATGTTAGTCCAGTTCTCAACGGAAATAAAGCGTGATATTTTGACGTTAGTCAGAAACCTACAGGCCAAAGAGAAGAAGAGAAGAAGTGGAGAAATTTCGAGCGTGTCTAGTCTCCAAATCACATCTTGGCCGTGTTCCAAAATTGACTGCTAGTGCTGAAAATCTATAGTATACGTAACGTAAACTATAGATTTTTAGCATTGGCAGTGAATTTTAGAACACAGCTCTTATATGTTACTTCAGATATTTTTAACAGAACTGTTATTAGTAATGACAAAAATCGTTTGACAAATACTTTTATTTCTAAAGAAGCATTTGTACACCAATATCGCAAAGCACCGATAATAGCGCGATGATAGCGCGAATGGGGACTAAATAATCCAAAAGTATCATGTAAAAATAACTTAATACTGATTACAGTGAATACACTAAAAATTTCATAAGGAACAATGCTTATATTATACGTTTATATTATACATTAACAAAAACATAAAACTAACAATAAAAAGCTCGATGCAGAAATCGGTCAGTTCTACTTTTTTTGCGAAAATTTTTTTAGTCGATTTAAGAAACCGTATCTTTTGCTATAAAATCATTAAATGTTCGATCTTAATCAGCCGTTTTTCAGATGTTCAGCTATTTTTGAGATTCAATAATCTCAATTACACACAACTTCGCGTAAAATACACGATTCGATCTCACGCTACGCGTACTTGTCACATACACTACTGTATCTCTTGATATGAAAGATGACGGACAATTCCGAGAATTATAAACTGATATTTATTCTAATCATGTTAGCTATACGTTTCGATCCTCGCTATGGATCTTCTTCAGTAGAACGGTGTTTATCGGAAAACCAAGTGGTAATTTTTAATTGGATGCGTCACGATCCCTCGTCCCCGTCGTGGAGTCAATAATTAAAAATTCCTCTCTGGGTCTAATTATAAAATGTTTCGAGGAGACATCGTGTAATCATCCGTAATATGTGACAATTCGAACGGTAATGAATTCCAATTATAAAAATCCAATTATAAAGAATAGAATAGAATAGTCAAGCTTGAGGTATATTAGTCTATATTAAAGTTATCGCACCAATATCTGCGATTGGCTCGTACGGCAATCTGTATTAACGTTGATTTATTCTCGGAGCCGTATAATTGTAACTACAATTATCACTATATAATATAGTATATGGATATATATAATAATGTAACAAATTATGTTGGAATCAGAAATACCTTTAGAATCCGATTGACGACATGTTGAAGTTAAAATATATTAACAATATAAAAATATTTATTTATTACTTTTACTGTTTATTAATGAATAAAACTGCATTGATATTTTTTATCTATCGATTTTTATTTTCAAGACAAGAAACTGACAATACTATTTTAGAAAAAAATTCTTATAAAAATTACCAATGAAATTAATTAATTTTTTAAAAACATTAACAAAGTGTCTTAACATATTCCATTTTCATAAAATATTTCGCATAATATAAAATATTTGGCAAAATAGTTTTTTGTTAATATTGTAAAATTTAAAAAAATGAAACTGACCGGTTTTTGTACCGAGCTCTTCAATTGTTTTTTATTTTTATGGAAAGTCTTTTATCTATAAATCAATAACATTTGTTGCGTTGCGTGTACTTTATATAAAATTCTATATAGTATAATCTTTGTACATGTACAAAGTAAATATGTACTTTGTATATGTACTCTCCTGTCTCACGTCAAATCCACGTAAAGTTTAGAAAGCATACGTGACGCAAACAAATTTAAAACCATGATACAGTGATCTCAATACAAGATTTGTTCAGGGAATTAAACATAAACCTTCGAATATATCACAGCTAAAATGTTGACTTCATTGAATTTATCAACAGATGTCAAAATGCTAAAAGTTTTTTACCACTATTAGACATTGATATATACTGATATAGTTGATATTCAAGCAATAGTTATCCATTATTTTTGAAAAAGTGATTATGTATCTCTGCTAAAGTATAAACTGTGGTAAAATATAAACAAATAAATAATATGAGCACACATAGTATTGTATATTATAGCAATAGTATATAACTTTATACGTTTGCATGTTTATTATAGAATACATCTACAACATTCGGATCAGATATAGAAATCTTAAAATGAAAAAAATTAACAGTTAAAAATATCACTTGGATAATTATTGCTTTGGATAATTAAACCTGGATAATTAAAAACAATTTTTCTAATATCCTTCAAATATTTTAAAATCGTAATATAATTTATTGTCATGGGACATATACTTAAAGTCATTATTGTATCACTGAATTATCTCCGCTTGTACACAGGCTTCTCAATTTCGCTATTTACGCTACGAGTGAGTCAACAAACCATAATCGTATAATAGAAATTAATCGAAGATTTATATTAAACGTTCAGAATAACAAAAAGCAAAACAGACATTCACTATAAACAGACTCTTAATGATTTAAGAATCATCGCTGTCACTCTCTCGCTGCTCTCGTGATATTTCATCTACGTATGGCGCCCCATCCACATTTCTATCAAGATTATGAGAATTCCATAAAGGAAGCCATTTATTCACAAACCACCAATGTACAGAAAGTCTACTATGATTGCATTCCGTTCTTTCGCATTTGCCGAGAACATGACATATTCCAGTCAGATTACCGCTTTGACTGCGGATACAGGAGTCATCGCAGGTATGCTGATGTTCTATGTAGCGATTTATAGGATAGATAGGCGCATTTGAAGTAGAAGCGCCGGGGGTCGATACTGATCGCAAAACTGAAGACGAACTCGGCTCATTGAATCTTGCATTAGTTGCATTGCCGGATGTCGACGGACTAGGATCAACACTATTCGACGAATTTCCATTATTAGATGTATTCCCGGATACGAAAGCACGATCCATCCTACCGACATGAATCATAGCATATAGAGGATTGTTAACAGATTGTCCCGTCCGATTAATCCAATCCAGATATCGTCCAATGATCGTGGAATTCAGATCAGACGAAGCTTTATTACGGCAGATGCAATTAGCTGGATTTCTACAGTGACAACATTCCATTTTCAATAATTCAGTAGCGCGAAGAGTAGGAAATTTCGCATACGAGTATTCGCCGCGACAAAAAGGACATCTGCAATGTCTCGAAACTTGATATACGTAATGTCTGGAATTAGCAGTGTTTTGATATCGTAATCTGTTATACAGATTGTGACAATGGTGGCATACGTATCTTGTGTCCACGTTTCTACAATACGGACATGTGCAATTATATACGATTGGATGAACAGAGCGTTTCGTAGAAGCATACGCAATATTCTCCGTGGAGAAGCAATTACGACCTAATCTGCTTAGAGAATTCTGGTGGATGTTACTACTTAATCGAGAATAGTCGATATAGATATGTCTTGGTTGATCGTATTGGCTTACATTTCTGGCATTTTCCATGTCATTCAAAAAACTATGGGCAGGAACATGATACTTGTAATAATGACAATGCACTCTGTTAGATGATATCCGCTCGCCTATTCTTTCGTACATATGATTATCCAGTATTATATCCTGATTGTTTTGTGCTAGCGATTCGTTCCGAGGGATCTCCGCACTTTCATCGTCTTCATTATCATCATTGTCCAAACGCTCGTAAATATTTTCTTCTGGTTCCTGCTGCTGTTGTTGCTGTTGTAATCGATGATTATAATTGCGTATCAGATCAATCGGATTTTGATAATTTGGATTTAGATTCGGATGTATCTGTAACATGCTGCTGTTGGGACGGTTTTGAAAAGCACGCACATGATCTGCGTTTTGATACCCATCCTCTCTCTCCTGATTATTTCTGCCTTGATTCATTATCACTGCAGCTAATTCACCGTTCTCATATCTCTGACAAACGCAACGCGGACCTTGACAATTGTGGCTTGCGCCGCGATTTTGTATTTGCACACCGCTGGGCCCGGCTTCCCGCGAGGAGTCCGATATTTCAGCACCTGGATTCGTGTTTTGTTCTGTCGCGTGCCCAGCGGATTGTAGACCTCACATTGTCGTCGTGGAAATCATTGGTTTATCGATGATTGCCACACCTGCGTAACTACGTCCAACTCCCATGCAAGTCGGCAGAGTAGACCAGATATCGGTTCTTGGAGAATACACTTCTACCGATGCCAAACTAGAGGAACCATCGTCTCCACCCACCACATACAAAAGTCCATTTAACGCCACAACACCTGTTTGATATAGATATTTATTAAACTTATGAGAAGAGCTTAATATGAAAAAAAAGAAAATATATAAAAAAGTATTAACCGCCTACCAGCATTACGACGACACAATGTCATGTCACTGACGGGAGTCCACTGATTTGTCTCTGGATTAAATGCTTCTACGCTTTTCCGTACTAGTGGGCCATCGTGACCTCCTACCGCATATAAAATACCATCGAGGACACCGACACCTGCACCACTGCGACGTGCGGACATTTCAGGTACAGGTTTCCATTGATCCTTCTCTGGATTATAGCATTCGACACTAGAGAGACATTGCCGAGATTCTCCATCATAACCACCAACCTATTCACAAAGTCTTTCTATATTGAACATATAACACAGACGAAAGAGCTCGTTTTCAAAGTTACGATATTTAATATAAACTTACAGCGTAAAGCAATCCTTTGACAACACCGACTCCTACGCTACTACGCCGCGTTGACATTCGTGCTATTGGTCTCCATTCGCGAGTTCGTGGATCATAGACTTCAGCTGAATTTAATCCCGTCGAACCATCGAAGCCACCGACCTATGTATATAAAATATCGATTATTATAAAGAAAAAAGAGTTTTCTAATCAAAATTTTCTGAATTTTATAGATAAAGATTCAGAATATAAAATAGAAAGAGGAGGATGTAATACAGCGTAAACACAATTGCCAAGTACAGCTACACCAAGTGTCGATCTCCTCGCCTCCATTTCGGGACAAGGTGACCATTGATCCGCCGTGGCGTCATAAATATCAACAGTTCGTACTCTCAGTGATCCATTGAATCCACCAACGGCATATACGCGTCCACCGAGAACACATAGTCCTACAATCCAATATAGTACAGTATATTACTTTACAGAAAGAAGAAAGAATAATTCTGCTGCAATTGACTGGTACTATTTACCGGCTCTGCAACGTCGTGTTGGTAGTTCAGAAACTTGATACCACCTTTCCTCCTTAAAATCATAACACTCGACACTCCTGATCGCTTTTGGAGCTTGGCCGCCGACAACAAGTAATACTTTGGGTAATCCTCTCGGTTGTCTTGGTTTGGTACGCGGCGTTTTGAATAAAGATTTTTGCTCACCCTTCAGTAAATGATACTTTAATGCTTCGATCAAGAAATCCTTGCCTGTGGAAAAGGACACATATATATTCTCTTTTAGCACATACATTATAACAGCAAACTTACATTGTAAATTCGCTTTAAGAAGTGGCTCTTCTTCTACACGTTGTACCAAATATTCTTGAGAAAGTAAAGGTAAGCGCACATGCTCCATTAACAAAGCCAAATCATTCTGTCTCTTTTCGAGATCATGATGTACCCATGAAATAACGCATTCAAATACTTTCTCTTCGGAAGGTACCATTAAACGATCACTACAGATAAGTTTAGCCACTTGTTCAGGTGTCAATGTTAAAAATTCTTCTGCATCAACTACTTCTCTATGATCAATATTAAGAAATTAATACGATCCCACAATACAATCTGAATAGATCAGGAACACAGACACTTACGAAAAATGCTGTTCAATGTAACTATCTGCGTGTGCCAATAACTCGAGACATCCATGCAGATCTGCAAACGCCCTAATACCAAGACAATTAGATGGATGTAATTGAGCCTGCAAAAAATCGCAACAGGCGTCTCGTACATCCGTCAGTTGTAATAAATTTGCAGCAGGTAGGAGCACTTGTACATTATCCTCTGTGACGTGAACTTCAGCGGAGTAAACATAATCTACCAATAATTCTAACGCCGAATGATCCACACCTTGCAACGTTATTCTCTGTTGATCGCGTTCTTCAAAACTCGTGAACATGGCATAAAAATAAGGACTACATGCAGCAAGGATCATTTTGTGAGCCGGTACTTCCATACCACCATCCGTTACCAGGATAACATCGCAAAGTAAATTTTTCCTAAACAACAATAGCACACTATTCAAATTCATGTCTTATATTTTATAAATATTTATAAAAATTATATTTTATATTTTTGGTAGCAGTATACAATATGCCTAAAATTTATAAACATATTTTTTAAAGATAAAAAACATCAGGAAAGTTCAATTTTACAATGATAAATATCAAATATATTTCAATAAATAATAGATAACAAAAAATATATATTATAATAATTAAATAATAATATGGCTCCAAGATTAAAAATAATTTGAAATATAAATTGCCATACGAGTCGACACGGTTATAATTGCATAATGCAACAAAAATTCTTGCGTGTTACATGAATATAATTAAGTTAAAAAGTACAATAGAAGGTACAATATAGAAAAACATATGTATTGGCTCGTATGACAATTTATATTTTAAATTATTTATAAAAAATATATACTTTCTCATCTCATTGATGACATCAAAGGCTCGATTAGTATGATGATGATTTCTATATGGTGGTTTATCTTTCCCATTCTCACGAGGAATATGCTTCTGTGAGCTTTCATCCAAGGAATTTTGGCTGGCATAGCGAAGTAACAAACAACTGTAATGATAAAAGATGAGCAACAAAAATTCTGACTACAGCAGTTCCCAATAAGCTTTCCACAAATCTTAATTATTATCGATTAATTTAATGAAGTCAGAGCAAAATATAAAAAGTAAATGATGAATGAGTTTATTTTATCCTAAAAATTTGAGATAGAAATTCATTATAAATTTTATGTGATAATACTTAGTCAATAATGCTATCATTATAAATATTAACAATATTATTGATATATATATTGATGGATTGTTGTAGAATATCATCTATGATCCAGATCTCTTGATTTTTTATTTTTGCATCAGCATCACTCTATAGGCTACGTTCTGATATTCACTGCCAGTACTGAAAATTTACAGTGCACGTTACATATATTATTGATTTTCAGTACTGGCAGTGAATATCGGAACACAGCTATAGTAGGAAATATTCCTTAAAATATTTATTGATACTAACAGTATTCTCCTCTTTTTCTTAAAGAATGACTTTTGATTTCCCCTCCACAAATTGTCAGAGATCAAATCAACCAGAAAGTCAGTGAGAGTAAATTATAACAAAAAAATAAACAAAAGCAAATGATACAAAACAATACACAATGGCAGATTTTGTTGTAAACTTTCAAAAAATTTTTTTCTTCAAATATATATTTGCACTTGGTGAACGAGTTGATGCAAGTATCATTATTATTGTAAGATCTCTATTACAGAAAGAAAAGATAAGAGACTCGCCTGCCCTTGGTGTCGGAACTGTCATTGATATTATTGTGTAGTTGATTCTGTCCCGCTGATTCCATCTTCGATCTCAGCGCTGTTCAGCGCGTGATCAGCGCTTGAAAATTTTGTGCAGCTAGTCAATTATCGAGTCATTCACAACGCATTGTATGATATAACTCGAATTCTACAAGTTTTTCTTTCTTTTTGGCCTGTGAATTTCCGATAAGTGCTGATGTACGCTTTGTCACACACTTGATTTCGGCCAGGAGTCAAGTCGTAGTATATAAGGAACTTTTTTTCAATTTAAATTCTAATCTTTTAACGAGACATACACATAATTTCTCATTGAACTTCAACCTCTTAACGAGGTATATCGCACGATGTCACAAACAACCTTCTTCTTCTTTTTTATTATATCATCTTCGCTAAATTCCGGAGCTCGAAACGACCATTTTTCCATTTGAGTCCCAGTCATCGACACAGTTTATACAGTTGCGTCACTCCCAACTAAAAAGCGTCCAGCGACAGGCGCCATATTCCTGGTAGTGTTAGGCTGGATCCTCATGCAGACACCGGCGCTTTGACACTGAGCACTGATCACTGAAATATAATAATACTGGAACGAGCGCGGGCGCTAGTGTC
>JANQDE010000352.1:73885-90895 GCA_037157785.1 Cephalotes varians | reverse complement strand
CCCCCGCCCCCAAATTTCGAAAGAATTCGCCGCGATACATTTTGTTTATAATATTTATAATATTTATCGATGTGCTCTGTTTATGTAATTTTACCACCTTGAAATGAAGCGGTTTGTTTATAATATTTATCGGCGCTCGTTTTTAGCAGCCAGTTTGTTTATAATATTTATCGGCGCTCGTTTTTAGCAGCCAGTTTGTTTATAATATTTATCAGCGATCTGTCAACACCCTACATGTTCATATAAACATCACAGTGTCATGCCTCCCCGCTCCCGCGTTGCGTCATGCCCCCTCGCCCAGGAATACCCCCCTCCCCCGTGACGTCATAGCCCCTCGCCCCGGAATACCCCCCCGCCCGCACCCCCCCTCAGAGGACCTGGTCCAGAACCGGCCCCTCTATCCTACTTATTGGTATTCGTAGCGTAACGATCTTTGGGCATTGGTATTGCTAAATCTTTAGTATTGTTGACGGTGTATCATCCGTGATGATGCAATCATTAGTCGTAGACATCGTCGGTTCTTTTGATTCTAGGATGGATCGTTCAAAGTGTTCGAAGTGTTTCGCCGGTATAGATAGTGGGATGGGTTTATCCGTAATATTATTATGGATTGAGGTGTATTTGAGAGGGTTATTAGGTAAGAGCAAGGGTGAGATCCCCTCCCCCCTATCGTTCATTGTCGAGGCCGAGGTCTCGTGCATCTTAACACGCACCAAATGAAATTGTCTATTGATAGTAACTCGCGTGTAAGTGAATCAGAGATGAGTAAGAAACTGTATAATCAGCTCAAAAGCTGACGCAATAATCCGCGTACTCTTAATAGCACTCGACACTAACTACGCAGTCAACAACCGCGCGTAAGACGACATGCGTCCGTCACCAACAGCGATCGACACGCGAGCCCCGTTTGCAAATCTTATATGAATAGAAAATTGCGAGTTTTGAACTGTCACGAATCACGAATCACGCATAGTCTAGCCGCACCATTAGATGACACAAATATCATTCTGTTTTTGTTATTTATTGAGTGCCAAAAGAAGATAAAACGATGTTTGTATCGACTTGGTCACTGGAAAGCATCTAGTATTGTTAGACAGTGGCTGGATTCCATAAAGCGCATATGCGCTCTATGGAATCCAGCCAAAGTTGTTTCTTTTTCGCGCATGCGCATTCAAGTGCGCATAAATATAGTATTAATTTTGAATTTATAAAAGTTTTGTAAAAACTATTACAAAATTTTTATAAAAATCATATCAAACTTTTTGATAAATCAATAAGAATTGTAAAATATTATAAAAATTTTCAAAAGACCAAAGATTGCGCTAATTTTTTTTTTTAATTTGTTGATTTTTCTCGAAGATACTACTTTCTGTTATAATAATTGTATTATCAACAACGTAATTACTTGGCTGATAATTTCTTTTTCAGAATCTTCACAATATCTGAATCTGGAACTCTATTATTATCATATTTTCATCATTTACATTAAAATAGTCTTTTTCAATGTTGATAAATTTCATCTGGTACATACTATTAGTACTAATAGCTTTATTTTCTCCAATAGTTTGAAGAATCAAATTTAGGAGTATATATCATCGACATAGTAGTACTGAACGGAGCATCCAGCGAAATTTCTTTGATGTTTGATCTTGAGAAACATAGAAAGAGAAAAATAGATGTATGGATTTTTCTTTCTTTATTTATTATTGTTCTATTGATCGAATTTGGTTCAAGGAGAACAATAGTGTACGGGAGTGTCCCGTCTTGAGAGATTACGTTTATTATGACTTAAAGCAATTAATAAAGCAATCGAAAGCAAGCGATTAATGAGCAAAAATGTCAGATGCGTTCAAAACATTTTGAAGTAAAATTTTATTGCTATGGCATAGTGTAACAGAGAAGATTTTTACTATCTACAGCTGTTCCAACATTGCATTTATTTATACATTGTATTTATATATAATTGTTGAATTTTGTCATAAATTATTGTTTATTATTCAAATAAAAATATATAACAAAATTTTTAAGTGTCTCATGGTCCTGACTCTATATGAGTCGCTAGCCCACATCGCCGATTAACTAATTTAATATAAAATTTTCTGGTTCAGAGGAAAATCTTTAAGCACCCTTTCTGCTTCCGTTCTATTGACAAAATTTCACATAATAAGACAGCAAATTGGTAGCGCAGAAATCAAGCAAAACTTGGTGACAGAATCTGGAGGTCGATTCTGTAACCAATTTCACTAGGTTTTGTACTAAAAATGCGACTTGGGGTGATTCTGTAAGTTTCACCAGAGAGAAACTTGAGAGGGGGGTCACGCCGCCGTTTTAAGCCAGCAGCACACGATGCTTGTTTTCCTGCTGGATTGCTTGCATTTTAGTAAATTATTAAAATTGCACCAAACAGAAGGCAGAATTTCTAGTAATTTACTAAAACGCAAGTAATCCAGCAGGAAAACAAGCATCGTGTGCCGCTGGCTTTAGGTGGAACGCTTTTCCTAGGCTAGAGACCCTATACCAGAATCTGGACATGAGCAGAGAGAAGCCTGAGAGCGGCCTTTTTTGTGGAATCATCGAATGAAAATAAAGATTTAAAACAGCTTCGTAGAAAAAATTTTATTTTATATTTTTGACTTCTACATTTTATTTGCATGAGGAATTACTTCGCTTGTATTACAATATATCCTATGTATTTATACACACACACACACACACGCACGCACGCACGCACGCACGCACGCGCGCGCGCGCACACACACACACACACACACACACACACAATTTATGTACAGTCGCGGTCACTAATGCCTACCCACGTGAATTGCACGCGTATAGGGACATAACTAGAGCGCGTGCTTCGTCTCTACATATCCGTGCATTATGACTGTTCGAAAAGTGTTGTCTCAAAATTATTTAACTATAACTTAATGAGAGTTATTAATATATTAATATATAGTACTCGCGACATGTTTGATACTTAAAAAATATACTTTTGTAAGACAGCTTATGTAATTATTATTGAATATATTTACGCGAATATATTTTTGTGTGAGTGATTTTAACATTACAAATTAATATCTTTATTTCAAGTATTCTTATAATGCAGTTTATTTTGCATTATGTCACATTTATAGTGGAGAAAATAATATACGGATTTTATAAGTATCGTTGAATTAGCAACGTTAGCGGATATGTTGTGTTTGGAAAGTCTTAAAGAAGTTATAGGATATACACTTAAATATTACCACCTGTTTCATAAGGTAGATACATAAATTACAAAAAAATGTGTAAATAAAACTTTAATTATGTACATTACGAACATTATTTTATTATTAACACATTAATATTATTAACATATTTACATGTGTAAGTACATACAATATAGATTTCTTGAACACTACAGTATAAGTGTTAAAATTATTGGACTCTATGAAGCTGGATACAAGAAATTGCGAACATTATGGGATCGCAAAACGGAGACATTATGGACAAAGAAATACGAAGAAGGAGATACAAATTCTTTGCATGATCACCGAAAAAATAAGACATCCACAGAAGACAATATCTGAGCAAAATGAAGAAATTGTTCAAGCAATGGATCAAAATCCATTTGGAGCTGCTACTGTAATACGCAACATAAATTTAGATATTTCTGTCAGAACAGTGAAGCGCTGCTTAAATGCTGCGCATATCCATTCGCATCCTGCAGCAAATATTCTATTGAAACCAGAGCATCGAATGCAGAGGATGCAATTTGCAAGAGAGCATTTGGATACGCCTCAAGAGGAATGGAATGCTGTTGTTTGGATGGACGAGAAAGTTTTCTCGTCCGAAGAAAATGGACGATATCGTGTATGACGTCCAAATGGAGAATGTTTAAATCCAAAGTATGTTCTCCCATCAGGAAGTAGCGGAAGAATTACATTAGGATTTTCGGGAAGCATGAGTGCTAGAGAATTGTTAGATCTCATAGAAATATCAATCAGGATGGATGCTGAAGAATATGTGGAAATCTTAGTAGAAGTGTTAAAACCAAGCATCAGACGCATTTTTTCAGAAGAACAACTTCCAATTGTAAAAATAGTACACGATAATAGTGCTGTCCATACTTCAAGATTAGTGCAAGCATGGTTCGATGCGAATCCGGACATCCAGCAGATTCGATGGCCACCAAAATCTCCGGATTTGAATCCAATAGAAAATGTTTATATACTCTTATGTCATTATATGACCATATATATGGACAGTTGGTCAATTGAGAACTAGGGAAGCCTTAAGAGAGCATGTTCATCAAGTTTGGAACCAATTGTCTTTACGGCAATATTATACACAAAATTTAATAAGTTCAATACGAAGACGATTAGATATTTAATTCTTGCAAAGGATGGATATTGGATTCCATATTAGTAAGTAGCATTTATTCACATAAAGAAAAAAAAGAAAAAATTAAAAATAAATATATGCTATTTATTAATAACAATTTTTTTTCTTTTGTATTTCAGAAATGCGCATTTGTTGAATGAAACAAATGAAAAAAGTTACGGATTAAATCTTGAAGTATGGACAGCACTATTATGTGTACTATTTTTACAATTGGAAATTGTTCTTCTGGAAAAATGCGTCTGATGCCTGGTTTTAACACTTCTTCTAAGATTTCCACATATTCTTCAGCATCCATCCTGGGTGATATTTCTATGAGATCTAACAATCCTCTAGCACTCATGCTTCCCCAAAATCCTAATGTAATTCTTCCGCTACTTCCTGATGGGAGAACATACTTTGGATTTAAACGTTCTCCATTTGGACGCCATACACGATATCGTCCATCTTCTGAGGACGCACCGAGAGACTGTGGGACTTAGCGCGTCGCCATGTTGCAATTGAATGCATTATTTCTTTATTCATTTATTACTTATATTTTATTTTATTTATTAAAAAAAAAATTGTGGTAAAAAGCAGAATTCGAATGCAGCACTCCAGCCGCTCGCCTTGTCTCTGCTCACGCTTATTGACTGAAATTTAATCATCCGAATTTTAGAATATGAGGACTTTAAACAAAGAAAGCTTTAAATGATTTATTATACATTGTTGGCATTGACAAGAGTTGATTTATCAAGAGACACGGTAGTGTCTCGTACCAAGTTCACACGTAGCGCGAGACGGACCGTGTATTTTTACGCGAGACTAAAAGTTGAGACGAACCGAGATTATCAGATCTTAATAACGGCTGAGCCGATTGAGTTGATAATAAACTTAATCGATAGCGCATACCCGAATTATATCATAAAAATATGTTTATTTTTACTGTACGTGCTGTATGAAAAAAATTATTATAATGTAAAGTGTAAAAATCAAAATCTATCTTATGTATGTCCAGTTTCGAATTTTAGACGTTAGGTGCGCTAGCGTCATTGATTGACAGCAGTGCTTACAAGGGTGCGTTCCGATATTCACTGCGAGTGCTAGTATATTTAATAATGAAAGATATTAGGGTTGCGTTCGGGCATGCTATTAGTGCTGAATATCTATAGTACACGTTACGTGCATTACAGATTTTCAAAATATATAATAATACTTCCGAACTAGTAGTTGTATGCAATAACATACATTTTGTTATAAACAAATTATTAAATAATTAATTTTGCAATTTTAATAAACCCATTAACGCTCATAAGAAAATGAATACGTGTATAGCATACATTGATTGAGAGGTTTTTGAATGCGCTGAATTCAAATTTGTCATTAGCTTTGCAAAATTAATTTGTTTAAACAATTTATTTATAATAATACCGGTTCTGTAAGCAAATGACAGCCATTTAATTCATCTCTCTTCGTTACTATTACTGTTCCTTGCTCACGTCACGAAGTGGAATAAGTACAAATATGACAGTCTCGCAGCTTTATATTTATGGTGCTTGGAGTATTATTATGTTTATATTACAAGCAAATTTTATGCGATATTTATTTCATCATTCACTTTTCTTCTCTTACTTCATAATCAGGCAAGAAAGTCTCAAGTGGCATAGTTTAGGATAGAATTTGTTTCTTAAACAATTTTGTAAGTTCAAAAATCTATAGATCTGTTAAACTGTCACAACCCAAGGCAAATACAATTGAGATACTTATATGTCCAATATTTTTTAGAATTTGTTTATAAAATTTTGTTTTTTCTTTTTTTAGAACTTATTTATTTGAATTCAGCGCACTCAAAAACTCCTTAATCGTGTGCTATACACGTATTATTATTCATTTTCTTATGGGCGTTAATGGGTTTATTAAAATTGCAAAATTAATTATTTAATAATTTGTTTATAACAAAATGTATATTATTGCATACAACTACTAGTTCGGACGTATTTTTCCCGTAGAATCAGATTTTAGGGTTTATTCTGCAAAGAAAGTTAATTTTGCAATAATTTGTTTAAACAAATTGTTTAAACAAGTTAATTTTTCAAAACTAAAGTAAATTTGAGTTCACCTTTAAATCATATATGGTTCATCTGCGTCATGGTTCAAAAGCTTATGGTCATGAAAGAGTTAAAAAAACAAAGTTAACCTAGAAATAATTATGAAGGCCATTGTCAAGGACAAATTTTTTTACATATTTGGACGTAAAATTTTCCGCTCTTTCGATTGTGGATGTCGAAAAAGAGGATTTTCATTAGATAAAATAAAGTTGACTTTCAAGTAACCATGAAGGTCATTGTCAAAGTCACCATTAGATTTCTCGTCGAAAGTTTCTTCAGGTATGACCTTAACCTTTATGAAACAAATACCTGGGGAAATATTTGGCCGTTCCGTTACTTGTTTGCCATCCCTAATTACACCATCAAAGGTTTTTACCCTTAAAAATGAGTTATGGCCGATACAAAAAAATACGTGTCTAATATTTTTTAATGTTCTACTCGTATGCAAAGTTTCATTCAATTCGGTGAGTAACACTTGGGTAGGGTTACTTGTGAATAGAAAAGTCCTCTATCATTTTTCAATTTTCGTAATAGTTAAAAATAGCGCGCACGGAGTTGTTTACTGCGGCAATGGCTATGCTCGCTACGTACGAGCGGCGCGGTGTCGCTCACGTAACAACTCCGCACGCGCTTAGAAACGCGGAGCGGGCGTATCTCGCCAAGCGCTTGCATTTGTTGGGCCGGCCGAATATCCTCTTTTCGGCAATCTTCAAAAATTAATATCTCGTTTTAATTATTACAAAAATTGCAAAATGGAGGACTTTTTTATTCAGTCTAACGTCCTCTACCTGCACACAAGGGTTGATTCGATTAGTCCCTGACACCCTGTATATATACGTGTTTTTATATTTTATTTATATCAAGCAAATGAAGGCAGATTATTGAATTTTATAAAAAAAGTTCATAAAAAAACAAAAATTATGCGCATTATAAGATGCAATTATTGCGAAGTTGGATTATAAAATACGAAAAAGGAGAAATAAGTAATCTTCAACATTATCGTAAAGACGGTCTTCAAAATAGCTTTATCGCTGAAAGCTTTGATTAAAGCTTTCATTAAGAATATTTCAGATAAAAGTTGTATGAGTTGAAGGATAAATAAAAGTAAATTCAATTTTCAAAAAATCAATTATTATTTTTTAGTTCTACGTATATATATTTTATACTGGTGTTATATCGGATTATATAAAGCAAATCATAAAAAAACAAAAATTGTGCAGTCGTTAAGTAGTTGCATTGCAAATTATGAAATACAAAAGAGGAGGAATTAATATAATCTTCGAGATCATTGTAAATATAACAAAGCTTCACAAAAAAACAATACCTGAAGAAAATTAATAAATTATTAGAGCTGAAAATCCGTTCGATGCAACTGCTACAGTATTACGGAGAACAGAAATTTAAATATATCAGTGAAAACAGTTAGATGTCGACTAAATGCTGCAAATGTCCATTTCTGTCAAAATGAAGAAAATAGAACTAAAACCAAACATCGAAAACAAAGAATGTAGTTTTAAGGAAACATTGTATACAACTCAAAAAGAATCGAACACTGTTGTATGAATTAATAAGAATCTTTTCATTCGTAAAAAATGGGCATGTTTGGATTAGATGGAGAATGATTAAATTCAAAATGCGTTCTCTCATCAGAATATTGCAGATTCACAATAGGATTTTGGGAAAGCATATTAGTAGATTATTAGATCTTATAAAGAATGGATGCTAAAAGAATATGTAGAAATTTTTGAAGAAATAAATATTAAAATCTGACATCAAATACGTTTATTCAGAAGAACAATATTCAATTGTAAAAATAATGCAAGATAATAGCGCCATTTATATCTCTAGATTGATATAAACATGGTTCAAAGTAAATCTAAATATTTAACAAATTCAATGGCTAGCAAAATCTTTCGATTTAAAGCCAATAGAAAATGTTTGGACTCAAATTAAATCAAATTAAATCACTACAGATAGCTGGCCAATTAGAAATTAACCAGAGCAGCATTAAGAAATCACATGCACTAAATACGAATTATCTATGCGAACGAATTATACACAAAATAAAATCAATGTGGAGAAAACTTAAACTTGTCAAACTTGAAAATGATAATACGCCGGACAACACATCGTTTAATTTTCTGAAATAAAAAATAAGTTGCTATTCTTGTTCAACTTAAGACTGTGTTTCAAGACCGAAAATTTATTCGGCGCGCAGTTTGGTGAACTTGAAAAAATATATATAAATTCATATAAGAAACATTTACATGAAGATCTAGCTTTGACTGTTTGCGCACTTTTAATTATTTATTGTGTTTTCACACATCGGTCTATATTCTATTTATTGTTTCAAAAAATAAATATTGAAATTATTAATAATATATTTTTATATTTTTACTTCTTTTATTTAAATTTTATGCTACTTACTAATATAATATTTATAGTTAGATTTTCATCTTCATGATGCTATAGCTCTAATGTAGATAATGTGCCGATTAATTAAACGGTATTGCATTTCTGAAACATAGAATAAACATAGAATAAATAGGTATAATTAATATAAATATTCAGAATATTTATAATATTATTTCATAATATTATTTCATTTAAATATTAGATATATTTTGTTATTATTAGGTTGGGGAATAAGTTCGTAGCGTTTTTATATTTTCTTTTATTTTACAACGATTTTTTGCTGTTTGACAAAGTGTATAATATTCATTCGATAGAGCTCTTTCTGCTCTACAAAACTGTGCTAATCGTTTTTTTGAGTAATTTAATTTTTTATTACTTTTGAGGCTTAGAAATGGAATATCCAGGAGGTAAAAAGCAACATTTTCGACACCTGCTCTTCTTCGCTTTTCATCGAGGCTAAAAAGCTGCTGAAGCAGCCCGGGACATTTGCAACGTATACGGAGAAGGTGTCATAGGCGAGTCTACAGCACGGAAATGGTTTGCGAAGTTMAAAAATGGYGATTTTGAYGTCGACGACACGCCCCGCAGCGGAAGACCTTCTGAATTCGACGAAGAGCGTCTCAAAGCACTTTTGAAGGAGGACGGTCACCAAACAAGTCGTGAATTGGCTGAAAAAATGAACTGCGATCATAAAACGATTCTCAATCATCTTTATTCAATGGGATTTGCCGAAAAATTGGGAGTCTTTGATAAAAACGCTACGAACTTATTCCCCAACCCAATATATAGGTATATTACTTATTAATATGCAGGGTCGGATTGGGAAATTTTTTTGGCCCGAGTTTTGTATAAGACGGGCCAATTATATACATATATTATTAAAATTTAAATTAATCAAATCAATTGGAAGGATTATAGCTTTTTATTCAGTTATAATAATTTTAATTATAATACAGCTTTCTATTTCATAATTATAATAATAACTTATTAAGGGGATAGTCTCATGTGACGGTTTCAAGAAATCGATTTTTTTTTACATATTTCGAAAGTAAAATATATTGAGAATATACTGTAAAAATTTCAGACCAAAATTCGAAGTATTAACGAAGTTATAGCACATAATTGAGTGCGCGCCACAGACGCGCTTTGTGAGCCGCGCGGCAGCTATAACGGTCTTACCTCTCTATTGTTGTCACCGTCCATTCTTACCTGCATTTATAATCTCTATTCATCGTCTATAGTAGAATATATACTTGTATAAGTAAGAAACAAAAAAAAAACAAGTTTTTGGAGCCAAGATATACTGAATTTCGGAGCGAATCGATCAGTAGAAATTAATCACTCTGCGCATAAAATCAAGCGAAAGCATAAAAATGGATCGAAAATGTTCTAGAAATTCTTATAGATATCCAGGGCAGGCAGAAAGAAAGAAAAAGAAGTTTTCGAAGGAATCAACACACTGCTGAAAAAGATATAGCATTTGTTAGTACGTCGGCTGAAAAATTGAAAGATAAAAATGATTTTGAAGTAGCGTATGATGATGGATTCAATTATACTATATTGTGCTTCTCTTTAATGTTTACGGCGTTACAATCAATTTTAAAATGTAAATAATGTAATAATGATGTGCAGTTTTTGAAAAAATCACTACGAGGTGTGGGATTTAAACTATGTGTGAAGTGCTCTTGCCAAGAATTCGAATTTAGCACCGAAACACGTTTTCGTCGGGAAAAGGACTTTAGAAATTGCTGCATGGACAGCTGCATGCACCTTCAATGAAGGATTTACATCCGTATTAAAAATTATGGAGGTCATGGGTGCCCAAATCGGCCGGAATGCTATAGCTTACGCTAAGGATTACGACGATCACCGAATAACGCATGCAGAGCATGGCACGTTTGAGGCTGCAAAAGTGGCAAGGGCAAGTCGCAGATCAGAAAAAGTTGCTGAAAACGATGCCTATGAAGAAACTGAAGGTTTATTGTATGCACCAGGCGTAGCCGATTAGTGTAAGTATAAATTTTCTACGAAAATTTTGTTTATAAAACTTTAAACGCGTTTTTCTCGAAACAACATTTTCTCAAACGGTCAGTGGACTTTCGAAAAATCTATCCAACCGATTTGGCTGAAATTTTAACACGTTATTCTACACACCAATGGCTCTCGCAGGTAGCAGAGTTGTTTATTTTTTATAATAATTTCTTATTTTTTTGACCGATTTTCAACGAAAAAAAAGTACGATTTTTGAATTTTTTATTTGAAAGTCCGCCATTTTGTTATTTGTTGATAAAATTGTTTAAATCTGCTACCTGCGAGAGCGACAAGCCTACAGAACAATAATCTATTCGATTTTTTTGTTTCAGATAACTACAAGTGCTGAAATCTCACTGACCATTCACCTGCCTTTTTTTTTAGATGTCCACTTTGACCGCAAAAACATTAACAAAATATTGTAAAATAAACTAAAAAAAATTTTTTTAATACAATTTAAGATGTCAATTATAACATATAAAAAAATTGAAACCATTGCATTTTATATATGTTGTAAAAAAAAATTCCTGAAATAAGCTTCAAATTTAAACCATCACATGAGACTACCCCCTTAAAGTAAAGACTTTTTTAGCAAGATTATTAATAATATCATCATTGTTTAATGTTACAAGGATATCCTTTTCTATTGACATTAAGAGAAATGCATTTAAATGTTCTTGTGATAAACACTTTCTTAATCTGTTTAATATTTAATATTTTAATTTCGAAAAAGTTGTTTCGCATCTTACTTGAGTGCAAGATAGTGTCAAAACGTATTTATACACAATGTATAAATTGGGATAAGCCAGTGTGTGTAGTCTGTATGTTATTAAAACATAAAAACAAGAAATAATGCAACTTTTGCATGTATTCTTGCATTCCGTTTTTGCCTTTCTTTCTTCGTAATTTTCTGCGGAAAACTCTTTATCGTCAATAGTATTAGTCTGAATTATCTGAATTAATCAGAATTTACTGCAATTTTTTTAATAGTGTCCTATTTTGAGGCAAAGTCTTTTAATTCGCTTTGTATTAAATATGCATCAATATTAAGGCTGGTATTATATTTTTTAATTTTTGTAGAATGAAATTTGAACATCGTTTCAGAGATTTTTTCAATGTCTTTGAAACAAATGAAATTTGGATCTAGCCAGGCGATATCATTAAAAAGCTGCTCGTTTCCTACAAATCTCGACTCTATACTTCCTATTATTCGATCATATATAACGTTGTAGACATTAATTCTATATTGGTCTACAGCATTAATAATAGGTTCATCTTTCAATTTTTCATCGGGCATTTTTTTCTTTCTTGATACTCTCTCTTATTATTTATACAATAATTAATTAACTGTGCGCTAGACGGTCAAAGCTAGGTCTTCGTGCTATGTTTCTTATGTGAATTTGTATATATATTTCAAGTTCAACTGCGCGTCGAATAAATTTCCGGTTTTAAAACACAGTCTTGAGATGAACAATGATAGTAATATCACAAATATTAAATTGATAATCAATTTAATAATATCGATGCTAACAAGCATCTCAATATTTATTTATATAGTTATTTTTCGCAATAAATTCTTCATAATATTCGGAGGGAATAAGGGATGCTCGTTAGCGATATTATTAAATTGATCATCAATTTAATATTTGTGATATTACTATTCTCGTTCATCTCAAGACTGTTCTTTAAGACCGGAAATTTATTCGGCGCGCAGTTGAGATATGTATACAAATTCACATAAGAAACACGAAGACATAGTTTTGACCGTCTAGCGCACAGTTAATTAATTATTGTGTTTTCACATATCAGTCTGGATTCTATTCTTATTATTATTTATACTTATTTCTAAATTTTTTTCATTAGCTTGTTATTAATCCAGGCAACAAAGCGTTTTGATTTTTGTAGAATGGTATCAAAATCTTTTGATTGTTCTTTTAAATACTTCAATGTTTTTTGTATCATCTGATAAGCCGTTATCAAATTAAATCCTTTAGTTTGGAGGTACTGAGAGAGCGGAGTTGCAGGAAAATACTCTTAAAAATATATGAGCAGTAATCAAAGTTTCGAAAGTTCGAAATTTTTCAAAAAGAGTGGAAGCTAGCGTATATCTGCATTAAATTTAGTCGAGCTAGATATTTTCTGCAAAGTTTCCAAAAGATCTACAAACAAAGCATTCTCAGGCATTGTGTAGGGACCAAAAAACTTTAGATAAATATTTCTTTTGCCCATCATCTTGTTTCTCCAATCGAATTAATAAATTTAAATTTACTATTATCTTCCCAAACTGCCATACGCAAATAGGACTCCTTTACAAATTTAGCACAAAAGTTCATGACTCCAAATAAATTAATAGCTTCAGTACATACTGTCGTTGCGTCAGACATTACAAGATTGAGGACATGAGCATAACACCAAACATGATTTTGTTCAGGAACAGCTTTAGTGAGCCATGCAAAAAATTCATTATATTGCATGTTAGCCGCACCGTCAGTGGAACTTCCAATACATTTTCCTATATCAATTCTATTTTCGTTTAATAAGCGATTAATGAGATCTGCAAAATTTTTTCCTGTTCCGGATTTACAGTTTTCCGCAGCTATTACACATTCGTTGATCTTATCTGTCACATAACATAAAATAACGCACAATTGATCATGCCCATTAATATCCTGTGCACTATCAATTTGAATACTGTACATTCCTACGTTTTTGACTTCTTGTGTTATATCTTTATTAGTTTCGAAACTGATTCTATTATGTAATTTATCGTCGTTTTTGACAAAAATGTTGTAAAACCAAGTCTATCAGGATCTGAATTATTTTTGTTCAATTTTAAACTTGATGCGACACATTCATCCATGTGCTTTTGTAGAAATAAATCATATTTTGCCAAAAGTAATATAATTTCCAAAAAGTTTCCATGATCTAAATTTGAATTTTTCAAAGTGTGTGCTATTTCTGCATCTTTTGCACCTCTACAGCTTAATCCTCGTTTTCCTATTAACTTTATTGTATCAATAATTCTTTCTAGAATTAATCTTCTCTTTTTAATGTCTTCATTTCTTTTATGTTGAAGTAATAACTCCCAATTTTTGTGGCCACAACATATATGCTTCTGCACTTCTATAATGAATTAAAGACTGCTCATGTTCTCTAATGCGTTCTTAAGAATTTTCAACTTTTATAGTTCCGAGAGTAAATTGATTATCTTCTTTACTAAAAGCTAGGCAAAATGAACAAAATAATTTACAACATCCATTTGAATAAATTAACCATTGTCTTTTAATTTGTTCACTCTCCTTATTTTGACCTTGAGCTTTACGAAAGTAGGCTTTAAAGGGATTAAAAGGAATTTGCTCCATTGTTTCGGATTTTAAAAAACATGGTTAAATTTATGTCTTTGCCAGGTTTCTTAAAATATTTTTTTTCACCCACAATCTCAACACTATAATCCACTTCCGGTTCTATCTACTTCCTGAAAACAAAAGCATATTTTATAATCTTACAACTCTAACTTCCACTTTGTTTTGTTCTTACTTCGGTCTCCTCCTTTTTATCATTTGAAACATCCGATTGATCCTTTTTTTTGATGTCAGCAGTGACAATTAATAAGATTTCCTAGTAAATAAAATTAATTTATTATTTTTACATATATTTATACATATATTTAACTTTTCATTACCTTCAATAATAAGAAAAATAATGTAATCGTGCTAAAATTCAAAATCTGTAGATGCTCTAATTAAGATATCTTATTTAAAATTATTTACTGTAATAAAATATATTTAACGATGCGCAAATGATTAAAAGTTCCGGAAAAATATATTTTTCAAAATTTTTTAAATTATCTATGTACCTCATTATTTTCCGTTTCAGTATGATTTGTATGATTGCTTCTTGTGAATGATTGGCTCTATCATCATCAGTTGTTTCTGCTTGAATAGACTAAAAATAATAAAAACAACTTTTTTTTTGAAAGTGTTATCTAATATATATATTACATATCATCTGCCACCTTTGATTATAGACTTTTTACATATCATATCAAATCCTATCATAATAAAATCAAATTTATACAAAAAATAATTAAAATTTTTTAAATTTCAGATAACTATTTTTCTATTGTTGAATTCAGTTGCACATAATTGCAAATTGTAATAGATAGATTGTATCATTTGATACCAAAATTATTTACTTGAAAGAACATTTAACAAATATTTTTACACATTTTTGCTTCCTCTTCTGGTTTCTTCTTTTTTTTCTCTTAATTTTTTCGCACCGCGTTTATTTTTGTCCATGTTAACAACAGAAAACAGTGGTCCAAATACAGGAATGTTTATGAATTTGATGTAATGAAATGTCTCGCTTATTGTCTTCTTGACATGAATATATGTTCTAATTGGCAGTTGCGATTGGCAATTGTTAATTCCTATGGTAACTAAAATAAAGTAATAGAAGCAGAATCGGAAACACGCGTCTTGCGACTGAGCAATGTTTTAGAAAAAGCGGGGTTTATTCAAATACACAAATTTATAATTTAAAAATTTAATTTAAATATTTTTAATTAAAAAATTTAATAAAATATTTTTTATGAACTTTGTATACCTACCTGCTCCATAGAGATTTTTATATACATATTATATTTTATGTAACCTATCCTGTAATTTGTATATTCGGCAGTCCCAAATTTTTGTAGTGTAGGAAAAGTCTAGTGGGTAAAAAAAATTATAACAAATTCCAATTTTACCCTCCCAGACTTTATCTAATAAAATAAAAATTGGCTAAAGCTGTATAAAAATGCTATATTAATATATAATACTAAAATACGAGACGCATTTTTAAAGTAAGATTTGATTGATCATAAGAAAAACTATAATAAATAATTATAGTAAATATTACAAAAATCTTTTATTACAAATTAAAAATGCTTTAATATATATTTAATTTTTCTATGTAGTCGCTATTGATCTAAATGTAATTTGTGCATCGTAGCATCACTTTTTTTATGTCAAACAATTGTATTGCCAGTGAATTGAATCACTTCATTTTGAAAACTTTAACAGAAAGACCATTATTTAAGGTACAAAAATAGGTGATAATTATTAAAAACAAGATTCGGACTATGAGAAATAGTCGTAAGATGATTTGATACATAAAATGCATTGAGATTGATGTCAACTAAAAATAATTAGGTATATATTATAACATTTTTAGTTTGTAATAAAAGATATATTTATAATTACTGTGCCGTTTTATGATGGATAACTCTAACTTTTATTTTAAAAATGCATCTCATTTACATAACTTTATATAACAAAAAATTTTTACTTTAATTAACTCATACTAATTAAAATATATTAAATAAAAAAAATTAATATACTAATAAAGTTTTTTCAAATTAATATTTGAAATACATTTTGAAAACAAAAACTTTGTTTTAAAATATTGTAATATAAATGTTACAAAATTTTATATTTTATTTTATTAATTTTTGCTAGCGTGCTTTTCTTATGCGCAGATTCTTGCACATGGAATTGTGGCTAACCATAAGACTATAGAGCTATCTATGAATATCTTAAAAAATATCGATTTTTTTATTTTATTGTTTTTAATAAAAAACACCTGTTTTTGTTGTTTTTTTTTCTAAAAAACAACAAAAAACCGTTTTTATCAATGGCATGGCTTTTATCCAAAAAAATGGAATTTTTCTAACTCTGTTGTAAAAGCACAACTGGAAACCGGATCGCAGCCGATTTTTGGTTATGCTCATCGTTGGTTTATCGTAGGCAACTGACTTTAAGTCTATATAACCTTATTCGAATCGGCCTACCGAGATTTTCTCGGTAGCTTGCCGCTCCAATCAGGGCCTGCCCGAGTAGCACAAAAACATTGGTATTATATTGAATCTACGTCGATTACTCAATGGTCTTATATCGGCCCGACGTTTTGAAATGACAATGGACCGATATTGGTGGCGTCACGCTGGATTACCGATGGCCAATCGTTGGTGAAATGTTGGATTTTACATTTAACCAACAGTATACCAACAACTGAAAAATAATCCAATCGTATAAAAATATTGATTTAATATCGGGCA
>JANQDE010000352.1:56742-69070 GCA_037157785.1 Cephalotes varians | reverse complement strand
CAATTGCCATTATTGGTCAGACCACAACCCTCACTGGCACAGAACTGTAGATCATCAAAACCGATGGAGCCCTATGGTTTGGTGTGGCATAATAAATGGTTACTTGATTGGTCCCTATTTTTTGAAAGAAATGTTGATAAAGACAGCTATTTGGAGCTGCTAAGAGATCAGTTGCCAAAAATGTTAGAAAATGTTGATTTAATGACAAGACGAAGAATGTGGCTCAGAATGTGGCATCAGCAAGATGGTGCAGCACTACACTATGCACGAATAGTACGACTTTTTAAATGAAAATTATAATGAGAGATGGATCGGAAGGGGAGGTTCAGTTAACTGGCCTCCTAATTCACCAGACTTGACATCTCCAGATTTTTATTTGTGGGGCTTCGTAAAAAATGCTGTTTTTACGGAATGATCAACAACAAGAGAAGACATGATATATCGTATCAATCGAACTTGCGCAGCAATTCCCAGAGAGATTTTGCTAAAAACAGTACGGCACTTTCAAAGACGCTTACATTTGTGTCTTCAAGCAAATGGAGGTAATTTTGAACATTTGCTATAATAATTATGATAATTGTAATAGAAGTGAGAGGCAAGGGGACTCACGTTAAACAAGCACCCCAAACGTGAAGGGGCAAGGGGACTCACGTTAAACGAGCACCTCAAACGTGAGGGGCAAGGGGACTCACGTTAAACAAGCACCCCAAACGTGAGGAGCAAGGGGACTAACGTTAAACAAGTACCCCAAACGTGAGAGGCAAGGGGACTCACATAAATCAAGCACCCCGAAAGTGAGAGGCAAGGGGACTCACGTAAATCAAGCACCCCGAAAGTGAGAGGCAAGGGGACTCACGTAAATCAAGCACCCCGATGGGATCAGATTTTCGTCACGCCGTTGATTCCGGGTAACTCTAAGAACGAGAAATGTTCATGAACATGTACAAATTGATGCATGATTCTCTTTACGAAAAACAAACATTTTTTCTTTAAGCAATTTAAAACACGGCCAAATACGGTCAAAGCTAGGTGTCAGTGCTCAATAATAATTCTATTTTTATTTAAATTTAACTATAATCTAGTACATTCAAACTACGCGCCGAACACAGCCGGTCATATAACGCAGTTCTAAACTAGAATAGAAAYAAASTCACAAATRAATTTGATCRTCAAATTAATGCAWGATGTTAATAAGCATTTTTTAAACTGTAAAGAACTTATTGCGAAAAATATTACCTCAGCCAGGGTTTGAACCTGGAATCTCCTGTCTTGCCGGGGCAGGCGTCTTCCCAAATATTGTGACTTTATTTCTATTCTAATTTAGAACTGCGTTACATGACCAGCTGTGTTCGGCACGTAGTTTGAATGTACTAGACTATAGTTAAATTTAAATAAAAATAGAATTATTATTGAGCACTGACACCTAGCTTTGACCGTATTTGGCCGTGTTTTAAATTGCTTGATGTTTTTATATATTGGTCGAAAAGAAATTTGTTATTTTTTCTTTAATTGCTAAATTTTCTCAAAAATTATGGATTTTCATGAAAAACGTGTCAGATAATTTTAATGCAGAATTTTATGTTCTTTCAGAATATGCAATGAAAAATACTACATTCCATTTAAAAAAACAAAGTTGACCTTCATATGACCTTCAGTTTTACCTTCATCAAAAACTCAAGCCCATCATCTTGTGTCCTCCTTTGAACCCTACAACTCTTGTCTGAACAATTTTTTTGCATTCGACTTACCAACGGAGATATTCAGATGCGTCGATTAAAATGGGCCACGGTGTATATATATATATATATATATATATATATACATATATAATATAAAATAATAAAATGATATATGCATAATTAAATTATTGATTATTTAGTTATTTATATAAGATTAAAGTATTATTTTAAAGTGTTCCTAAAATATATCGGGACAATCTTGCAAAATAATCATGATGCACGAATATCTAGAGACGGATTACGTGCGTTGAATGTGTCCCGATGAGCGTACAACTTCGTGTGTTAAGGCATTTGTGACGCCGTGTGTACATATGTACATATATGTACATTATGATGAAATAAAGAATAAAATGCATGTGGAAAAAATTATTATAAGCTTTATTTTTTATACGCTGCAACTTTAGTGGCAAAACCTTAATAGAAAAATAAAAATATTTGTTACAAATAAATCTTGTAAAAATTTCTGACACACTTAAATTAAATACATTATATGTTCCGTTTGATGATCGACGAATTGTTGTATTTTGCAGCGAGTTTACTATTGATCATATCAGTTCTGATTATATCAATTGTTTTCAAATATTTTCTGTTACATGAAACATAAAATTATAAATAGAATTCTATTGTGAATAATAGATCGTGTAAAATGGGTTTTAAAGACTATAGCACGATATCAAAATTTATAAATTAAAAATTGCTGTTTGCGTAAGTTACTATTGAAGATATCTTAAAAGATAAATCTATGTCGGAAGAATGAATAACATAGCATGATAATATTAAGTTTGTTAATTACAAACAGCAATAAACATTATCATATTATGTTATTCATATTCATTTTTCCAATATGGATTTGACTTTTAAGATATCTTCAAGATATTTCAATCATACTGTGAAGATTTTTAGATTTCTACAAGATATCTTTAAAACATCTCCAAATATCTGAAAGATATCTGAAACTGTTGCATAAGATATCTTTGAATTCCTAAAAGATATCTTTTCGAAAAAAATGTCATTTTAAGACATGACAAAATATATCTTTAAGAAATCTAAGAAAGCTATTTTTTCGTCTATCTGAAAGATTGGCTATGTCATATATTTCAATCGACAAATATATTGTCACTTTTTGATATAAATATTCTAATTCATAGTTAGTTATATATGCTCCAAAAAATGCTCCAAGAAATGTCACATAAAAGATAATTTTCAGACATCTTTCCAGAAAATCCGATAGACATTTTGAAAAAAATGTCTTTAAACTTAAAATATCTTTTAAACTTGTTATCTGGGAAAAGAATAATGTATCGAATTCAAATATTCGTATATATTCTCTCTATGAATTCAAGTTGCAGCGTAAAATTAGAGTGAAAATTAATGATTCAAAACTTTTTTGCATACAAAAAATGTGTGCAATAGTAGTGCCGATAGCATCCAAAAATGACAAAAAAATGAGAAATACAATATTGCAAAAATAAGATATATTTGCTACAATATACATAGATTAATATTCCTAAAACTATGAAATCGACAGAAATATTCTGTGACAAAACATTTTATATCTACGATTATGTTGTATATTAAAATTTACATGTTCTAAAAAAAAACAATTAAGAAACAATTAAAGAAACAATTAAAAAACCATTAAAAGAATTAAAAAAATATCATGAACAATTTATTCAATTTTTTTTAACGCTTCTGTCTTCGATAAAAAAATTTTTCATATATAAATATATACAATAATTATATATACGTTTATATGTGTTTTTTCTCATAAATAATTTTAATTTGTAAGTTAAATAATGATAAGAAGAAATAAAAAATAATCAAAAAATAATTTTTAACATTATTTGTTTATAAAAAGTAAAATTTGGAATAATAAGAATAAATTGTTATATAACCATATATATAAAGATAACAATCGTAATTACATATATTACAGAAAAATTACATATAATTATATATGACCAATTTATTCTTATTTTTTCAAACTTTATATTTTATAAAAAAACAATGCTAAAGTTATTCTTCAGTTATATTCTATATTTATTTTTTATTTCTTATCATTATTTAGTCTGTATATATGAATAAAAATTTTGTGAAAATTGTGAGAAAGAAAACATGTATGGATATATTTTGTATATAATTATATGTTTATATAAAATATGAAAATTTTTTTACCGGGTCTCGATGTGTTATGTTAATTTATGATATTTCCAGACGGAAATGGAGATGCAAAAAAGTCAATGTTTCGAATAAAATCCGGAATTCCCTATGTAGATTCTTATGTTAATTCTGGCATTTATTATGCATTACGCAAAAGATGGAGATATACCTGTACCAAGGTCGCGGTAATCGCGATAGCTTATTTTTAACGAATGGACGAACTTGCTTGCTCTTTCGCTTTGCGAAGATTCTCCTTATTTATCATCTAAAAAATGTATTGTTATATTGAATGAAAATTGAATATATATTAAACAATAGAAAAACCGTGTCAAAAGACATATATTTTTTTATATATAATACTAATAAAAGATGGTTAGTTTCGAAACTAACCATCTTTTATTAATATTATATATAAAAAAATATATGTCTTGACTAAATATCTATTAGACATACAATGTTCTAAACATTAATTTTGCGCACCTCTTACCGCGCCTGACTCCTATTGCCCTTTATCACGGTTTTTCTATTGTTTAATATTCAGGAGTCGAATACGTTAATTACTATTATTGTTGTATTGAATATATATTGAATGAAAACATTACAGCCAATTTATGCAATAAAAAATAACACGATAGATATTGAAGCAATATGTAAAATTTACTGATTTAGTACTTCTAATGTTTGCTTCGGAATCTTTTTTTATTTCTCAATTATTAAAAAAATGTTTAAAAAGTAAAATATAAATTTAAAATTTTGTTTTATTAAAATTTTATCAGTATTTAATAAGAAGCTATCAAAATTTTTCAATATCATAACGTGCGTTGCACAACATAGATATTCAAAATATACAAACAGCACATATTTAAAAAATCCTTGTTTTTAAAAAATATCTATGTATAATGATTTTTCAGATGTCATCCTCAAAATTTACATTTTGATAATATATGAACGGGATATTGCATTTAAAATTGACTAACCTGTCCATCATTGTATTTATGTAACACAAAAAGAAATAAATAAGCAATCAAAGAAGCACAATACCGATGTTTTTTAGAAATTAATGGGCGATTCTTAAAACAGACGGACGTTGAGGAAATTGACAATCTGCTCGCTATCACAATTTTACGCGATTTTACTCAGAATTCTTGTCGAGTCATTAGACTGGGTTCAATGTCAGCGCGTAGAGGAACAAGTCTTCGATCGATTCGGATTTCGACAGAAAACTCGAGAAAGGAAGAGCTGTCGAGAAAGATACCTAGGAAAACATGTGACACGTAATGTGAAATTTTTGGTGGAAGCTTCCTGTGGTAGGGGCGGCAGAGTTCGATCTTGTCATATAAAAGTCTTTGGGTTCACTATTCCGAGAAGAGTCTCTATCCGAATACGTCTTAACAAGGTATGGTTATATAATCATAACTACACTATGAGGGATAAGCGAAAATCAAACTTGCTTAACTTTTCGACTTTTTTTATCATGTTAAAAAAGTATCCCGCGTGTCCAGACTATAAAACAGATCGCCTCTGTACTATCTTTAAATTATCTCTAGTTGGATTGTCTCTAAATTGGATATATGTTAAATTTGATTGCAAATTTTTTTTTTGGAAGTGAAATATATAAAAACATCAAACATATAATATATGATATAAAATACAGAATAAGACAAGGTTTTTAATTGAGTATTTTTTAAAAATGTAAATTTCATTTCTATATCTACTTCTCAATGGCACAGTGAAAAATCATAACAGTAAAACCATAAATATAAATATTATAATATATTTATAAATATTATAACATATTTAATAAATCGCATATATATTTATAATAAATAGCTCATAAACAAGAAAGTTTAAGATCTTTGTGTAATGTTCGTTATAAATTACATAGTTCAACAAGATATAATTTTTTTATGAATTTAAAATTATTTTCTGTAATTTCATGATGCCGAATATGATTTTCGATTCTCCCCCTCTATCATATTAAAGATTTAAAAAGTTTAAGATTTTAAGTTAAAGATTTAAAAAATTAAAGTTACAAAAAATTCTATTGTAATATTTTATCATGACACAAATATAATATACGATGTGTTTTAGTCTGTTTAAAATTATAGTTAAAATTTTTAATTCAATATTTGTTACAAGAATAATATATGTTAAAAGAATTTGTTGTGAAGAGAAAAATTATTAATATTTTCAATTAATATTTTATATTAAAATTAAGATTAATATAATTAAATATTGCATTTGTCACACTATAGAAAAGTTGTAAGTAAATAAAAGTTGTAAACTATTGAGAATTTACATTTATAATCAATATTTTTTAATCATTGCTTTATAAAAACTTGAGAATTTTTTAAATCGCTAATTACAATTCTAATATCACAAAACTAACAAATTTAAAGTAACGAATTTTATATAGCAGAAGCAAATATTGAATCCAGTAAAAAAATTTTCATATATAAATATATATAATTATATATCTTTATATCTTGTATATTATATATACAAGATATTATATATACAAGATATTTATATCCCTATATATTTTTCTTCTTATAAATAATTTCTATTTGTATGTACAGGCTAAATAATGATAAGAAAAATAAAAAATAAAGAATTTTTAGCATTATTTTTTTATAAAAAAAAATACAATTTTAAATAATAAAAATAAATTGTTCATATATTATATAATTATGTATAATCATATATAAAGACAACAATCGTATAGAAAAGTTATACATATGATTATATATGTGCAAAAATTTATTCTTATCTTTTTAAATTTTTTCAAATTTTTTAATTGAAAAAACAATGCTAAAATTATTCTCTATTTATATTTTATACTTATTTTTTATACTTATTTTTTATACTTATTTTTTCTTATTCTTATTTGGTTTGTATATATTGACAGAAATTATTAAATTTTTGTGAGAATTTGTGAAAAGAAAAACATATATGGACATATGTAATTATATATATTTATATATTAAAATTTTTTTACTGGATTCATAAATAGGAGTATTTACGGGATTAATAAATGAAAGTATTTAATTGAAGGTATTGGAAGTAATGGATATTTAAAAAATGTTGGACTTTTTGGATAAATTTATTTATTGTGAATTTGTTAACTCTTTTATATAATTACGGAATTACGGAAATGTAAAATAAATCCACACACACAATTCGGTGAGTTGTCCATAGTCCTATTGGAATTACAAATTAATTTGTATTCAAATACTATATTCAATAATTCTTCTTCTGAAAAAACAATCTTTGAAATTTCAAATCGCTCATTTTATCTTTTTTAATAGTCATTTCTGTGTTCTTTCAGATAACAATGAGATGCATTGTGGTGTTAACCGCCGTGTTGGCTGTAATCTGCGCTCAAGCAGAGTCCAAAGCCGTTGATCATGGTCTGCAACAGACGTTAGTGGCACCTACGACATCATCGGCAGTCGCTACGCTGAAACTGATATCAGGCGAGGTGACCGAAATACAGTCGCGTAACAAAAGAACGCCGATTCTTTTGGGGAAGGCTCTTTTGGGTGGTGCTGTCCTTGGTGCTGGAGCTTTAGGTGCCGGAGTTCTTGGTGCCGGTGCCCTCGGCGCTGGAGCCCTCGGCGTTGGATTGTATAAGGCTAAATAGTGAGTCGACTATGGCTAAGGAAATTTTGCCTAAACGGAATATTTAAAGAAAAGAAAGATAAGATATTTCGCATCAGGTTTATGCAAACCAAAATGCAAATAGCAAGTAGTGTTAAAACTCCTGCTTCTTCGCTACGTTAAATCGACATCAGAAATAAGAAATCGATCGAATTTTTCTTTTTTCTCGAGCTATACATCGAGATAGATTAACTATTTCGCATATATGTGTTCGATAATACAAATTAGTGAAATGTACAAAAGATCTCTTTTTCGACTCGCGAATTAATGGACAATTATAAATTGTCATCACCCAGATAATCAAATTTTTCGGAAACAGATGCTCTTCTTTGCAAAGCATCTATTACAAATTGAGTTGGTAAAACACGTCAGCAGAAATATAACAGAATCTACTAATGTAATATTATGATTGATTCTGAGAAGAATCAGCCTATGGATAAACTTCCAAAAACTTGGCAGAATATTTACCTTAATTTTTACTCTATTTATTTTAACATTTTTTTTATTAAAGTTTTTTATCAATAGAAATCCATTTAAAAGAAATCCATTCATTTGATATTATTTAGAATGTTTCTGCCTAAATTTATAGCAATTGGGCATGTATCGTTTTCGGAAGTTCAGTCTTTACTATTTCGTACCTATTTAAATGATATATCCATTTTATTTAAATGATTATGAAATGATAAATTGGCTAAGTTTTTGTTTATTTTGCAGTTGATGCAATCTATTGTGATTCTCAAATCTGCTAGAAAACTATTAACACACTGCTAACATGTTACTTACTAGGATAATATTTTGATCCATTTCCGTTGAAAATATAGAACATATGCAAACTGAATTATAGGTGCATATTTCCTAATGCAGTTCTCAAAAAGTTCTAGTAAAATGATTTATGCTACCACTTTATGCTATCGACTCTAACGAAAATTTTTTTTAAAATTCTTTATATTAATTTTTTTTAAGAATATTATGAAATATTATAAAATTCTTTTTCACCAGGAGATCATAAATATTGTAACATATTGTACATACGGAAAATTAATTAAAATTAATAAATAATTTATTATGACATATGTGACAATAAAGAAGTTTATATGTTTCTCGTTTCTTAAACTCATCTTAAAAATATTTGTCAGTTGTTATCGATCTACATTGCGATATCTCAAACATTCATTTAATTATCCGTTTGTAACTAAATTAACATTAATTAACTCGTACAAAAAATTTACGCATTTTTACCTAGAAAAATATATTTGTTGAAAATCTATCACTGTTATTAGTTCCAATTTTTACAATACTAATTGAATTTTGTAAGTTTGTCGAATCATATTGAAAACTCGCTAAAGATATTAAAACAAAAATGTCAAGGATATCTCGATTAAATATTGTAATCTTTTTTTAGTCTTGCTGGCGGACACAATGGATACAATGGTTACGGATATGGATATCCTCAGTCTGATTACCACTATCATTATCACAGCTATCCCCATAATTATTATCCCCATTATCACTATCACAATTACGGACCAAGTTACTATTGACTGATTTCAATTGTAAGTAATAAGTAAATTTTTTAATATATTTTATGTAAGTTTGAGATATTATAAAAACTATTTTTTGTAATGTTGGAAAAAGTTATTTTTCAACATAATTTACATGAATGATATTGAATATATTATATTAATATCCCAGACAGCACAAAATATTTAAAGATAATTAAAAGTTATCTTTTTAAAATTATCTCTTCAATAAAGCAAAAAGATATCTTTTTTAAAGGGTTATATCACTGTGGATTAAAAAAATCGAATTTTTTTTTCTGATAGCAAATGTATCTAAGAATGTGGAAAAATTTAAATATATTTTATTTAAAAAAAAAATTTTGAATGCGTTTTTCTCAAACGTCGTCTTTTTGATTTGCGTAGACGCCCTTACAAAAATATTTCACCGTTTTTAGCTCATGAGAATGGTTAGTTTGAGTAATTAAAACGTGCATTCGGCTCAATGAGTATGACTCCATTTTTAAGTCGCAAGGACATTTTCCGTAAAAACGAGTGGTTAAAGCGGATACGAGTATATCCGAGTAGTAATAACGTATACATAATGAATATTTTTGAGTGGTAAACACGTGCTGTGCAAATTTGAGGTGTAAAAATATATATTCAATACGAGTGCAAAATACTCGTTTAGCACTCACAAGCACTCACATTGTACATTTTGAAATAGCACGATTCAGAGATTATAATTATTACGTAAAGATTATAATTATTACGTAATAATTATATTTGATACATTATGTATAAATTTTGTTTGTGCGTGTACACACATGCACGCACGCACGCTTGTATATGATCATACATGTATAGTCATATAGATACAAAATTCATATATAATATATGAAATATAATTATTAATAATTATAATCTTCACTGAATTATGCTATTTTAAAATATTTTGAAATGGTTTTAAAAAACGCAGTTTATATATAATACATTATAAATAAATTCTGTCGATCTGTATGTGTCATATAAACAAGGTGTCTCATTTTAAATAATGCATTAATACATATCTTTTCTGTAACTTGTCATAGACAAAAATTTCGTAGACAAAAGTTGCATGGCTCGAAGGGACAAATATTGATAAAATATCTAAAAAATATTTAAAAAATATTGAAGTACCGGTACTTTTTTGACCGTTTCATTTAAGATTGATAATTAAACGATGAGTAAATGCACGACTCTCTAAGTGCATCTTTCCATATTGAACGAAACTGAGTAAAAGAGGAATATTAACGTGTCATCACTCATTAACTGAAAAACGAGTATGGAAAACACGGAATCTACTCAAAAATACTCATATGCATCCTCGTGTATACATCATGTTCTTTTTAAATAGATTGCGCGTGCTTAAGAATGCAAGAAACGTGCACAAAAATGATAGAACGGGCTAAAAATGGGTTAAAAATGGTCTATATGGTGTAAAAATGATGAAATATTTTTGTAAGGACGAAAAAAACCACTCGACCAATCGATCTGAAATTTTAACATGTTATTCAGCACATCAATAGCTATCATTGGAACTAGAATTATATTTTTTCGATTTTTGTTTTCTACCAAAAAAATAATAAAATGAAAATTTCGAAACTTTTTAAACGCTTGCCATTTTGTTAATTTTTTATCAATTCGATTAATTCTAGTTCGGACGACATCCATATGATTTAACAATCTTTTTGGTTTATCTGTTTCAGATGCATAGGTTGTCCAAAATCATCTACGCAGCCAAGGCATCTTTTTTTTTGAGGCACTCACTTCAATCTGCTGTTTCGCCAAAAAAACCTTTAAAAAATTAAAAAGAAATTTTTTTTGTTGTTTTAAAAGTGTAAAATATAACTAAAATATAGCTAAAAAAGTTACATTTCACAAAAATATTTATTTCATTTATTAAAATATTTCCAAAAATATGTAATTTTTTAGGGTGCCACTGTGATATAAATTGTCTTAAGTTGAACAATATAATATAAATATAAATAAATAGGCCCACGGACGAGCAAAGATGTTATCATCTAAGGTTAAAATAATATGATCATAGATGTAAAAAACGATAATAATAACATTTAATACAGTTTAATACGTTAAACGTTTCGACTTCACGGAGTCTTCATCAGTAACAAAATTAAAAACTAAAAATAAAAATATCATGATCTAATAACTAAGGTAGAAGGCATGATGATAGCGTCGGTACATTTAGAATTGAACTGATAAATAAGCGCATAACAGAATTTGGTAAACAATCGTGTATGGTACATTTAAAATAGCGGTTGTGTTACAACGTCATATATGGAGAACTGTTTTGATTTTTGAATATAACTTATCGTTCGTTGTATCCGTAGACTGTAATTGACAGAGTCAGGAGATAAAATAATAGTTTGAGACTCAAGTAACAATTCATCATTGGCCTGTGAGAACGGTTGTGTCGATCTATAACCAGAGGTAGTCCGTGATAATAAAACCGAGATGGATATTCCAATGTGTCGAAGTCTATATAAAATCGATGAATACAAAAAATGAAACAATTAGAACACATTAGCAACTTATAACGTCTATCTTTTGTTCAAATTATTATTGGCTCACTTTTTGTCTTTTTTTTATAATAGGAAAGAACGTTCGCGAAAATTATTCTTCAGATTAAGCGTTGACGTGTCTGATGTAGATTGCACTAAAAACTATGTGTTCGCCGCAAGAGTCGAAGTGGTAATGGCAATATTATTCGGTGTAGTGACAGCGRGCACTGTCAGCATACATTATAACATGAGGCATCTATAGTATCGACCAACACGTCTATGTATGTGAATGTATTATGTATACGAAAGGGAAACTAAAAACATTAGAAATCTAGATATTCGATCTTTACATTTATCTACGTTTCCTAAATAGAGAATCACTTTCCCTCACCCGTGAACTCTCCCGTTTACTTTCGAAAGAAGTGTGGAATGCTATCAAGATACACCATCTGAGATCGTTTAAAAATTTAGAACGTAGATTACAAAAACTCCACCATAAAAAACTTACAGGTTTACAAAAGAAAAAAGTTATTGAATCTACTAAAAACATCAATAAAATCAGGTATTTTTACTCTATGAACAAAAACAAATTTTTCCACAATAATCACGATACTCACTCCACTATGGTTCCAAATAATAACATTAACATCCAGATTAATCCAGGAAATTTTACAAATATACCGAAATACAACTTACAACAAACTAACAATAA
>JANQDE010000352.1:31921-37460 GCA_037157785.1 Cephalotes varians | reverse complement strand
GTGTGTGTGTGTGTGTGTGTGTGTGTGTGTGTGTACATATTCATTAAGGCGTGACAAAACAATCATTAAAGAAACATTATTATACATGCGTTAAATAACAAATGTCTGAAAATTGTGTACATATCTAATCTTTTATAAAAATTTTAAATAAAAGAACAAATATTCAAATCTACATAATTGTTCAACGGAAACTGCGGGAAGTTTCTTCCGTAGGAAAAAATGTAAAAAATTGTCTAATAAGTCATATATGTAACTATTGGATAATTTTCTACATTTCCAAAAGAATAAAAGGACAAGTGTTAAGCAATTCCATGAAAGTGTTAAACGAAACATGCAAACAAAAGATAAAAATCCAATATAACAAATATTCAAGTTATTATTTACGCGCGTCGTATCACCAAATTGACTAAAGATCTAAAGTAAAGATCTGAAATGATATAACTATAACTATAGTACATAATTTCTAATTTCAAAATTCTTGAGTTACGATTTGATGTGACATTATTCCATATTATGAATCGCCTATCTTCCTATGAGTTTTTTAATAAGGCTGTATAATTATTTTTCTTATCAGTATGAAATTAATATAAAAATGAAAATATATAACTCCACTCTTGGCCACTATGTACGCTTTTTTATTTAAAAAGTATGGATCACTTTACAAAAAATTATCCTTAGTTCTTTAATATAATATAAATACTAATAAAATATATAATATAAATACTAATTATAAAAAATTCTTTTGTAACAACCTCACATTTTATTTATTGCATGTAAATATTTATTTATACAAAACGTATATAGTGTTGCTCAACGGAAACCGCGAGAAGGTGGTGGTCTCTTCCGTCAGGAGGGAAATGTAAAAAATTCTTATTTAGGTTATTATGTATGAAATATTAATAAGCATAACAATTGAAAATATTTAATATGTTACATTTATTATACTATTCAAAAATAAAATTTTTAATTTTTTAAAGAAATAAATTTTTTTTACATTTCCCTATGTGCTTGTGTGTGTGTCTTTGTGTGTTTGTGTGTGTCATGTGCATAAATTTTTACATCTTTTTACTCGCTTATCCTACTTCAGTATCCTTACGAACAAGATTTTAAGCGTTTATTCTTTTCAAACGTAATGTCTCCACGGACAAGATTTTAAGCGTTTTTTCTTTTCAAGCGTAATGTCTCCACGGACAAGATTTTAAGCGTTTTTTCTTTTCAAGCGTAATGTCTCTACGGACAAGTTACGTCACAAGACTTAATAAAGTTTAATAATTTCAATTTGCCCATGAAGGACCAGCAATATCATTAACATTCATAGCATGTAACTTTAAAATACTTTGATCTTTTTTAGCAGTACTAGCGTATAATTTGTCCGGYGACATATAAGACAAATGTTTTTCCTCTATCATCATATTTATACATGTTTCATTTCTAGCTTTTAACGYTGACTTAAAAACGCAAATGRCATTAACGGTAACTGATGAAAGTTTATTCCGTTTATTTGTTTTTAAATCACTCAAAAAAGAAAACATTCTCTCCGAATCGGCATTTGAATTAGGAAGTGATTGAACAGCATTCARAACACTTTTYAAATTTGGATATTTAACAATATTATTAGAGTCCTGACATTTCAAAATCTTTTTCCACATTTCATCAAATGTTTTTTTAGAAAGACTTTGTTTTTCCTCCATTGTAAAATCTAGTGGCAATGCAATCCATTCTTTCTTTAAACCATTTTCGTTAAARTCACCGATAGTTTTAGCAACGAAAGAGACATCATTAAATGATATTTCTCTATTAGTATTGAATAAACTTATAGAAGGTTGGAAAACGTTTAATTTTGATAAAAATGTATTGTCTACAGGTAATCTTTTACAAATTTCTTCTGCAGCAGTTATATAAAATGACAAACAGTTCTCTCGAACTTTTGTAACTATGTCTTCGTGTCCTTGCATCATTAATTCATTTAGGTATTCATTACAATCGGATCCAAAAGTAATTTCAAGAATGAAGAAGTTTTTGATTTTCCTTAAGAGAGAATACTATGTTTTTAGTGTTCTCTGAGTAAAAAGATTTTAAAAGCTCGTCTTTCAAAAAATTTTTTCAAATTTTAAAAAGAAAATTGAGAGATTTTGGCTGCAATAAATGTATTCGCGTTTCTAATGCTTGAAAAAATGCATTGAATGTATTAAAGTCATTTAAAATATATTTTAAAAATAGAAAATAAGCTTTTATACTTTGCGCATTAAGACTAGTAATTCTTCTCCATATTTACTTTTTTCATTAACAACTTGCTCGATTAGAAACAATTCAATTGTATTCCAAGATTCCAAAAGTCTGGCTACACATTGRTAATGAGAAAGCCATCGTGTTTCACATAATTTCTTTAATTTTACATATCTATTTTCAAAACTAAGACAAAAATCACGAAAAACTGCCGAACGTTTTCGACTGCTGTTAACATATTTAGCAACTTTTTTTAGAAAATTATCGCAAACATCGGGTATTTTTTTAGATGCAGCATGAGCTGCTAATGCTGCGGAATGACAAGGACATGAAAATGTTAATAAATTTGGACATACTTCTTCCAACTTTTTTTTAAAAGATTTCTGTTTCCTTGTCATGACAGACGCATTGTCGCATGACAAGACAACAATATTTTGAAATGGTATCATAAGTTTGGACATTTCACATTTTAAAGCGTTAAATAATTTTTCCGCACTGGAATCTTTGGCATCTATATCAATCAATTTAACTAGTTGTGTGCGAATATCTAATGTCTCTGTGTCTACGTATCTTACAAGAAAAGTCATCCATTTATCGTTTGTAATGTCAGACGTCTCATCTATAAAAATAGAAAATTTTGTGTTCTGAACATTGTTTACACGTTCTCTTTCTATTGGGTACAGTGCATTTGTAATAACATTTTTACATTTTGTGCGACTCATTGTCATGTTTTTCAACACTTTCGGATCTTTTGATAAATGTTGAAAAAATTCTAAAATGTCTTTAGCAATATTAAAGGGAATATTTTTAATAGCAATTAATGCTGCATATCTCATTTCCGCTTCTTTTTTACGCTCTTCAAATGACATAAGCAATTTATTACTTTGTGTTTTGGATTGTTCGTTTGATTCGCTCGTTTCAATAAAATTTTTATATTTATCTAAATGTTTTTTAGATTCTGCGTGACGTTCGATATGAGCTAAACCGCTTCCAATAGTTAAATATGTATCACAAATTAAACAAAAAAATAAACTTGTATCATGTGGTACTTCACGTAACCAACATTTATATTGTTCAATGTCTAACCATTTTAGTTGAAATGCTTGACATGTTTTTCGTGAACTATCATCATTATTACATAACACTAAATTTTTTTWATTATTATTTCTGTGATTTAAAGAATCCGCATGTCTGGAAACATGGCTTGAATTGCATGACAAATTTTTGTTGCATATAATGCAATGATAGAGAGTACTGTCGGACGATATTTCGCGTATCCAGGATTTATATCGTTCATCAGTAAGCCAAGCTTTTGAAAAGCTTCTCTTACGTCGTTTTTTAGTCGATTCGTCTGACATTTTCGTATTTATTATAAAAAAATAAAAAATGTCACACAAAAAAATTAGGATCCCGTGGTTCGTCAGTAATTATTATATGTAAACCCTCTCCTTCAGTGTGTATGTATGTATATATGTCTATGAATNTTTTTCAAATTTTAAAAAGAAAATTGAGAGATTTTGGCTGCAATAAATGTATTCGCGTTTCTAATGCTTGAAAAAATGCATTGAATGTATTAAAGTCATTTAAAATATATTTTAAAAATAGAAAATAAGCTTTTATACTTTGCGCATTAAGACTAGTAATTCTTCTCCATATTTACTTTTTTCATTAACAACTTGCTCGATTAGAAACAATTCAATTGTATTCCAAGATTCCAAAAGTCTGGCTACACATTGRTAATGAGAAAGCCATCGTGTTTCACATAATTTCTTTAATTTTACATATCTATTTTCAAAACTAAGACAAAAATCACGAAAAACTGCCGAACGTTTTCGACTGCTGTTAACATATTTAGCAACTTTTTTTAGAAAATTATCGCAAACATCGGGTATTTTTTTAGATGCAGCATGAGCTGCTAATGCTGCGGAATGACAAGGACATGAAAATGTTAATAAATTTGGACATACTTCTTCCAACTTTTTTTTAAAAGATTTCTGTTTCCTTGTCATGACAGACGCATTGTCGCATGACAAGACAACAATATTTTGAAATGGTATCATAAGTTTGGACATTTCACATTTTAAAGCGTTAAATAATTTTTCCGCACTGGAATCTTTGGCATCTATATCAATCAATTTAACTAGTTGTGTGCGAATATCTAATGTCTCTGTGTCTACGTATCTTACAAGAAAAGTCATCCATTTATCGTTTGTAATGTCAGACGTCTCATCTATAAAAATAGAAAATTTTGTGTTCTGAACATTGTTTACACGTTCTCTTTCTATTGGGTACAGTGCATTTGTAATAACATTTTTACATTTTGTGCGACTCATTGTCATGTTTTTCAACACTTTCGGATCTTTTGATAAATGTTGAAAAAATTCTAAAATGTCTTTAGCAATATTAAAGGGAATATTTTTAATAGCAATTAATGCTGCATATCTCATTTCCGCTTCTTTTTTACGCTCTTCAAATGACATAAGCAATTTATTACTTTGTGTTTTGGATTGTTCGTTTGATTCGCTCGTTTCAATAAAATTTTTATATTTATCTAAATGTTTTTTAGATTCTGCGTGACGTTCGATATGAGCTAAACCGCTTCCAATAGTTAAATATGTATCACAAATTAAACAAAAAAATAAACTTGTATCATGTGGTACTTCACGTAACCAACATTTATATTGTTCAATGTCTAACCATTTTAGTTGAAATGCTTGACATGTTTTTCGTGAACTATCATCATTATTACATAACACTAAATTTTTTTWATTATTATTTCTGTGATTTAAAGAATCCGCATGTCTGGAAACATGGCTTGAATTGCATGACAAATTTTTGTTGCATATAATGCAATGATAGAGAGTACTGTCGGACGATATTTCGCGTATCCAGGATTTATATCGTTCATCAGTAAGCCAAGCTTTTGAAAAGCTTCTCTTAYGTCGTTTTTTAGTCGATTCGTCTGACATTTTCGTATTTATTATAAAMAAATWAAAAATGTCACACAAAAARATTAGGATCCCGTGGTTCGTCAGTAATTATTATATGTAAACCCTCTCCTTCAGTGTGTATGTATGTATATATGTCTATGAATGTGTGTGCGCGTGTATGAAATTCCACTTTACCTTTTTGGTTGTGATTTTGTTGAAGACGGCTAATCAACGACAAGCTGTCACGACCAAACAATAGTGTAACGCAGAAAATATAGCGCATCGGAAAGATGAAACAATTGAAAGACAAACAGTGTGCATGAAATGTGTGCGTGTGTGCGTGTCTCGCGGAGCGACGTAGTCGTTCGTCTCAGTTTTGTTTT
>JANQDE010000352.1:21921-29421 GCA_037157785.1 Cephalotes varians | reverse complement strand
TTTTCATGCAATTTTATGCGCGCCCGCGACTCAGACCCACRCCGAGAAAGCAGAGATGCGTTTAGAAATAGCGCATAGATACACTTTTGGTATAACATACGTAACGTTAAGTATAGCAAAAGTGTATTTTGACGTAATTTCTGAACGCACCTCAACTCGATCGCATCGAGGCGAGAGACGAGCCGAGCGACGAGAGCAAGCAGGAAGGAGAGATTCTCTTGTTCGCTCGGCGCGCCGAACTGATTCGAGTACGCGCCGTTACACAGATAGCCGGAGCGTCTCTGTGTGCGTAAATGGAGAGGGAAAATCGCGAGCGGTTCGGGTGGGGAGAGCGTGCTGCATTTCGGACGTTCAGTGGCAACTCTGCGCGTTGCGCGGTGTGCGCGCGGTTCGAGGCGCTGGTTTTTTGGCGCTGATTTACAACGGCGCTATTTACACTATTTACAAAACACATTATTTGCACTATTAGTGACATATCATCACAAGTATACCGAAACCTGTTCTGCTTCGAGTGTGCGGTCATTACGTTCACTATTTGCGAGACAAGCTTCCGGAGTATATAAAGGCGGATTTAGAGATTCAACAGTATCGTCGATGTCTGAAATATTATAATTTACCGTGCCATTAAACGCATTTTGACGGTCCACCACCAATGATAAGTAATTGCGACGAATGTCAGCGGCTGTAAAAGGCCATGGCTTATTAAATCGCGCAATAAACGCGCTTCCTTTTGAATTGCATATTTTTGGATATCAGTTTTGCGGTCCGGAAACGCATTTAGAAAAGCGATTGATTAGAGGCCAAGGCATTAATCCGTTGGACGCGGCGTATCGCGAGCACGACATAGCTTATTCGCATAGCAACGATCTCACGGAACGACACATGGCCGATAAAATACCCGCTGAGAAAGCGCGGAAGCGTATTATCGCGAGAAATTCGACTCTCGGAAAGAGAGCTGCTGCGGCATCCGTTTGGGCAATGAAAGCTAAAACAAAGATCGACATGGGCATGAAGACGAAAGTGAAGACGAAGAAAAAGACAGCGAAAAAACAAGTACTTCCGACAGCCAAATGCGATGATATATTGCCAATTTTGCCGATGTAGGGCGCGCTCGGATAAGTAATCGGTGGAGCGGCCGGCGTGGCAAAGGCAGTCAGTGACAGTAAAGCCTCACGACGCCAGCTTGAGGAGTTGCGGCATCACAATACGTGCGATGGAAGGTCACGGACCGTATCTTGCTTCATATAAATATGGAAAGCGATTATATCTTGACCCATACAAACGTGGACAGGGCGTAATAACAAAGAAAAAAACCGCCAGAAAACATTAAAAATGCCTGCGTATGTGACAACGAACATACAATTGGATCAACTGGCAAGACGCATGCATGTACCATATTTTAGAGGTGTTTTTATGCGTAAAGTATTACCAATAAGATGCGCATCGAAACGAGAGCGGAATCGTAAACTTGGACGATTCGAAAGGTCTTCATTGGGAAGCGTACGCAAAGAGAGGCAATCATGTGATATATTTTGATGGTTCTGGTAATCTTCGAATCTCCGGCTAAAGAACTGGTGCGATATTTCGGAAATGGTATGACAAAGATAGAATACAATCGAACACCCCACAATCCTATATCACTCTACATCAAACCTACAATCGGAACATCTGTGGACAACTGTGTTTGCAATTTCTCCGAATGGTCGATGTGTACGAATTTAAAGCCTGACAGTGCACAATTTAACTCAGTATTTGTCGAGCAGTTTTTCAATCATGTCGCTGATACTTACGCTAACTGGGAAAAGCAACGTTCACGCTACAACCTTTCCAGCTATAGATTTAAGTGATGACGATTACGAGCTTGATCTAATGAACTTCGAGATTTACAACACGATATCGAACGTAAAAAAAAATGCTTCGAATAATAAATTTTACTTTGACGAAAACGACGTGAAAATAACAATTCCCGAGGGATTGTACGAATTGCAAGCCATAAATGAGTTTTTGAAACATGCAATTCCACGGAAACGTCCGCAACATACGGTTCATGATCATAAAAAACGTGGCATCGTCGATGATGATGTGAATGAAGATTTCCCGATAGCGCTCCGTGCAAATAACAATACAATGAAGAGCGAGATAAAATGTGTCCACAGAATAAATTTTAGCAAGCCCAATAACATTGGATCGCTGCTAGAATTTTCTTCGGATCGTATATTACAGCCGCTAAAATGGCACGAATCGGACTTAACATTCCCAATTAACATTATCAACATAAACATTATCCGCGTAGAGTGTAACGTGATCTCGAGCGCATACAACAATATAAACGCGTACATACGATACCTGAATTTTCCCCGAACGTAGCAGGATATAAGATATCGGAAATACTAGCGCAGATCATTTACTTCCCACATAATACGAGTGACTGTTTGTTGACAGTTAGTCGACTTTTCCCAGTCGACGTAAAGTCGACTATGAAAATCAACTATATGTCGACTTAACTTGAAAAGTCGTCTTACTGTCAACTTTTAGTCAATCGATAGTCAACTTGAAAAGTCAACTGTCAGTCGACTATTTTTGGGACATTCGTCAACTATTAGTCAAATATAAGTCGATATTCTGCTCCTTAAAAGTTGACTCTTGACTTCTCTAGTCAACTTATAGTCAACTTTCAGTCGACTTCGTGTTGTGTAGGTTGCCAATCATCGCACGGAGCATTTTGGATTTGACGATACACATCGTCGACCAATACGGACGATTGCTCGACTTTCGAAGAGAAGAAATCACCGTCAGATTGCGCATACGACGATTACGGCGATAACGCGTGTGAGTTTGTGTACGCACGGCGTATGAGATGTTCGGACGTGTTGAACGGACATGTCAGACATAACACAAAATCAACATTTGGTAGTAAATTTGAATCATTCAATTTTCAAGAAAAAGAAACTCATCACGTCGAACGTTGCATTTCTATAATCTTTGGGATTCACTGTGCGAAATCTAAAAATGACTGACATTCTCAACATTGAGGATAAGCCAATCTTCGACGATCGCATCATCAAGATCGAGACTCACGCGTACAATCCGTTTGCTAATACAACGTTCGGATACAGCGACGAGATAAGAATAACCATACAACAGCAAGATTTATACACGTTACCGCATGAAAGTTTTCTATACATCGAGGAAAAACTGACGATAAACAAACCAGTTGCGAGATCTGATGTGGCATTGGGAAATAATTGCGTTTCGTTTGATGCTCGATGAGATTCGATATGAACTCGACGATGTGGAGATTGATTTCAACAGAAACATTAGTATAACCAGCACGCTCAAGAACTATATAAACCATGTCATGGTTTATTCGAGAGAAGTGTAATCATGAGGAATGCTGGTTGGGAACCATGGAATCCTTCAAATGGATATTTTAATTTTTACATTCCACTCAACATGCTATTGAGATTTTGTGAAGATTACAGACGCGTAGTGATTAACACTCGTCACGAATTGATTTTAATACGCTCACTCAATGACAATAATTGTTTTAATTGGTGATCAGACGCGGGATTCAGAAATCGTATTGTTCAAAGTACAGTGCGAATGCCGCATGTGTGTTGTTGAACGAAATAAATAAACTATCGATGCTGCGTACTCTAGAAAGCGGGCGACCTCAGCATAGCTTTTCGCTCGGGATCTGTACGAGTTTCCACTATTGCATCGCACAACATTCGTGGTCCATCAAGACTGCTACTCAGCTAGAGAAACCGCGATACATAATCTTCGTTTTGCAAGCTGTCCGAAGATACAAATCGATTTGACCATTGCAAATTAAACAACGTGAAGCTCTATCTGAACTTGAAATGTTAGCCGTATGATATGAATCCGGATTTCAATAAAAACAGATGGTCGATTTTCTACGACACATACGCACGTTTCTGTAAAAATTATTACGGATACGATTATCTCGAGCCGAATCAAACTGTCACGTCTTTTCGGCATAATGGTCCGTTCGTGATTATCGATTGCTCTCGGCAAAACGAATCGATCAAGAACGCAACTATGAACGTGCGCATAGAATTCGATTGTAAGGAGAATGTGTCCATGAATACCGCTGTGTACTGCCTCATTATACACGATCTCGTAGTTCAGTACAATTCGTTCGGTACAATCCGCTGACCAACGTTGTGCGCAAAATTACCTAAGTACGACACCACTCTTTTCCCTGAAGACGATATAAAAATCTACGATGCATCGAAATCGACCGCAATCTTCTCGAGGGCACAATCATATCTGTATCAATATTTGTGGATCTGCAAGGTTTTCTCGTTGGAAGACACTTTGTCGTGAAGGAATTTGCTGCTCTCAAAGTTAGATTCGAACTTTCTCACTATATTTTTGGATGCTCCGTACCATGGAGTAGTCTCACCAAAGCGGAAAGACACCAGGCGATGTGGCTGATTGAGAATCATTATGGAATACGATGGGAGGATGGAATGGTTCCATACTCTATGGCTAGAAGTTTGATTACAAAGGTGGTGATGGAAGTTTGATTACAAAGGTGATGATACAACGACGAATGATAATGATGATGATGATGATGATGATGAAACTGTCGTGTACATCTCGTTTCTTATCACATGAGAAACGAGAATGGCTGCGGGATTTGCTCTTGGATGAAGCGAAACAGGATGTCTATGTTGAAAATATCGGGACGCATTACGAAGACATAGAGTCTCTAAATAAGTTGGATGTTACGCATATCTTTCGTTGTCAGAAACATGTAAAGAATTACGCTTTACAAAATGTATTCAAACTATTCAATTGGTGACGTTACCATCATTGTAAATAAACATATGCTATTTACATTTAACGTGTCAGTTTTATTTCTTATTCCTTTTTCCCCTTTACATATAAACTATTTTGTAATTGCATACCTTCGTATCACATAATTTCAGATAAACATGAAAAAACATAATTTTTTTTACAAAATATTAATTTATTTCTTACTTACTAAAATATATCTTATTGTCTACAATTTCATCTAAAGCGTACATTACTAATTCACAATCTATGAGTGAAATTTTATCGTAAACTTCACACAATTTTTTTAACGCATTTTGCATCAACTTTAAATACATCTGCCATATCGAGCGCATTCTTAACACAATGTTGGAAATCTAGCATAAAACGCACAGTTGAAGGCTTCATGTATATAGAAGTATCATGCGATGTGAATTTTACTACATTTTCGTTTCGTATTTTTACAATTTCAATTATAAGATCATGAATCTCCCGCGGTATAGCATCTGGTGTTGACTGCACTAATTGTTCAATGTCCAATGTTCCATTATTGCCGTCCACGTTGTATGAGACATGGAAATATGATTATCTCGATTGTCTGTAATTCTCATCACTATGGTAGTTACATATGATGCGCTGATGCCAATTTCTAGATGTTTATACGCTGTGGATGTCAGTGCGTAGATGTCAGTGCTCCTCCCCAAAATGAGATGATCATGACATTTTTTTCGGACAAAACATTCTGTAAAAAGAAAACGAATATGGATAAGTGAACTGCAGAGAAAATATATAGAACTTTATAGAACTTTATAGAATTTTATAGAATTTTATAGAAACTTTATAGATATTTTATCAGGAGACACGGTACTGTCTCGGATGTCAAGTATATATATCGAACGATATATATCGACTGAGACGCTACCGTGTATCTTTACGCGAGCCGGCGAGATGCAAGCACCTGAAATTTTCGGATCTCAATAACGACTGAACCGATCAAATTCTAAATAGGCTCAATCGATAGCTTGTTTCCGAATTACATCATAAAAGTATTTTTATTTTTTCTCTGCATAGCCTACGAGCAGAGATATTGCGATGCAAAGTCTGATTTAAGTAATTTTACATTAAGAAACGTCATTGTCGTCGACTTTGTACGGTTCCAAATTCCGTCGCTAGAGAGGTCGCTAGCGATCAAGTCCAAGGCCGGTATTCATAGTCCGTTCTTATATTTAAGACCGTCTTAAGTGTAATCTTAAGATGCCTTCTAGATTCATAGTTGAAAAATAAGGCGGCACTTGAGTAAAATCTTAGGACATGACTTGTCGAAGACGATCTTATTTCAAAACGTCTTGATTGATCGTGGCATGTTTCATAAACACATCTTGTTTAGAATAAGTATAGACTTAAGACTATCATATTAATTACGAATTCATAGTCATTATAAGCCATCTTATTTGACGTATATTTAACTAAATAAGACGTTCTTCGCCAAGACGTGGTCGAGGAGGACTTAAGCAAAAATTATGTATGTATAAAGAATAATAGTGAAAATGAAAGTGCACGGTAACTAAAATACACTCCCCAGCAAAAAAAGCGGTACACTAAAAATTTAGGAAAAATTTACCAAACTTCAAACGCTTGTAAAACAGGAAATATTTATGATGCAGGGGTGTTTAGAAAACGAAATTAAAGCTTGAAGCCAGTACTTTGAAAAACTTTTAATGCCGATTAAGTGGCATGCTTAATTTACTAATGGTCGATGACAGAACGAAAACTTGCAAAATCGATAAGTACAACGTGCAGTTTCTAGAGTTGTGTGGAGTGAAGCAGTTGACGTAACTCAATAGTAGAAGTAAAAAGCGCGTGAAAGTTCGAAATTTTCCCTTCAAAATGCGCTTTTGCGGAACTCGATACAATAATTTTTCGCTAAGTTATGCCAATCTGAAGAAAAAGTGTTTKTTACGAGATAATAATGAATTATGAATTGTGCCGCCGTGCTTACGCCAGGTACTTAGACACCAATTCTTTCCAGAGAAGGTCTGGTTCGGGGCGACCTCGATGTACCACAGACAATGATGATCGATTCATTGTTTTAAATTCATTAAGAGACAGACATCGAACAGYTGTCCAAATTCGAAATAATTTAAGGGATATCCAACATGAATGTATCCATTGACACTGTTCGGAGAAGATTAGCGGAACAAAATCTGTTTTCCGTAAGCCAGCGGTTGTACCTTTGCTTACACGTTGTCATCGTGTAGCTCGACTCAATTTTGCACGTGAGCATAGAGACTGGACTTACGCAGACTGGAGCAAAGTACTCTTTAGCGATGAAAGTCGTTTTTGTCTCTATTCTCCAGATGGACGAGAACGAATTTATCGTCGCAGTGGAGAACGATTTGCAGATTGCACTGTAAGTCAGAGGCACAGCTACAATGGAGGCGGCGTAATGATTTGGGCAGGAATTTCAGCGAATGCTCATACAGATCTGCATTTTTTTGACAGGAACATGAACGCAGATGTATACGTGGAAGAAGTACTCATTCCATACGTTGTTCCGTACGCACCCTTCATTGGAGAGAATTTCTTGTTTATGCAAGACAATGCTCGACCACACATTGCGAGAAGAGTGCTTAATTTCTTGGATGAAGTTGGCATAAACCGACTCGATTGACCAGCAAATAGTCCAGATTTAAATCC
>JANQDE010000352.1:0-11254 GCA_037157785.1 Cephalotes varians | reverse complement strand
GTGATAGAGCAATTTTGCGGCCAGATTTGGATTCAACGTCAAAAAATCTACAAGAAATGATATGTCTCACTCAGGTGGAAAAAAAAAGTTATATTTTGTTGAACCGTGCTATCGGACTATCGATATTGCGGCATATTGCTTTTTGAATCGCGAAAGATTCCGGATCAGGCCGCGAATAGATCCGTGAAACGGGTGAAACGAACTATAATTAATATTAACAGCAGGGTAACAATCGGTTCYTTTACTTGGCCCTAAGACTAATCGCGAAACTTGAAATCAGCTACGACTCGCAATGACTCTAACAACTGGCCATTGACGTTCTTAATTACATAATCAGATGACAATACCATTCACTACATCATATTCTTATCATCATTCTCGACATCAAATTAAAGATGCATAGTTATATCTTTATATCAAGCAGGCATATCAATTAAAGAAAATTAATATTAACAGCAGGGTAACAATCAGTTCCTTTACTTGGCCCTAAGATTAATCGCGAAACTTAAAATCGGCTACGACTCGCAATGACTCTAACAATTGGCCATTGTCGTTCTTAATTACACAATCAGATAACAATGCCATTCGCTATATCATATTCTTATCATCATTCTCGACATCGAATTAAAGATGCATAGTTATATCTTTATATCAAGCAGGCATATCAATTAAAGAAAAACCTGAACTCAAGAATAGCTATAAAAATAAGAGGAAGCACTTTTTCGCGAATTGTAATAAAAGATGAAGAAAGCTGGATTATATTCGTATTGTAAATCATATTTTTTTTCTTATCGGTGATAGGATGAAGTAACAACATGCCTAAATGGCACAATATAAGAGACTTGTTCTTTTTAGCTGAACTTACACGGTTAATTTCATTGAGAATTTCTCTTTAAGCGATATGGCACGTGGCATGGCTTTATATACATTCGATATAACAGATAAATGTACGTCTCGCATGCAACTTCAACCTTGGCGGATACATTCTTTGTTACTTCATCCTATCACCGATAAGAATAAAAATATTATGATTTACAATACGAATATAATCCATCTTTCTTCATCTTTTATTACAATTCGCGAAAAAGTGCTTCTTCTTATTTTTATAGATATTCTTGAATTCAGGTTTTTCTTTAATTGATATGCCTGCTTGATATAAAGATATAACTATGCATCTTTAATTCGATGTCGAGAATGATGATAAGAATATGATATAGCGAATGGCATTGTTATCTGATTGTGTAATTAAGAACGACAATGGCCAATTGTTAGAGTCATTGCGAGTCGTAGCCGACTTCAAGTTTCGTGATTAGTCTTAGGGCCAAGTAAAGGAACTGATTGTTACCATGCTGTTAATATTAATTATAGTTCGTTTCATCCGGTTCACGGATCTATTTGCGGCTTGATCCGAAATCTTTCGCGGTTTGAAGAGCAATATGCCGCGATATCGATAGTTGCCGCGAGATTTTTAATTTTGATTATTGAACAAAATAGTAGTGATTATTTTGTTGTAGATTTTTTGCGAGATTTTAGGTCTGAAAAGAGCACTATCAATTTTTTTGCAGTGATAGCAAAAGAGCAATCAATCAGTCGATTGATCATCGATCTCTGCCGCCATCGATGGACTTACTTTCGAATTACAAATAATAAAAAAAAGTAATAACAAATTACCGCATTGCACTTAGCACTTAACTTAAATTGTACTAAAAGAAAATAAATAATTATTATTATAAGGGGGGCGTCTATGAACAAAGTTACATAAAAAACTTGATGTATATCATGATGAAATAAAAGATCGTTATAAATACTTGATTTGCATAACTTGATTTGTTATTTTGTTACAAACTTTCTTTAACATGTTGCATGGAATAAATTGCTTTGACATAACACGACGATCTAATCAAGAACCTTTGAAATTTTCTGCATCCTATTTATTGTTCGCTAAATCCTTTCTGCTACCTGATTGCGACTGGAGTAGCCTCTTCTGTCAGAAATCTTTGTCGATGATACGATATATCAACGATTATTGATTTGTCAGATTAGTAATGTTCGAACTCGTTCAAATCAAATTCGTATTATGCTACGATATTAAAGTATCGATAAATATCGATAAGTATCGATTAAAGTATGGTAAAATATCGAATATCAAATAGCCATTGTATTCATATTTTAAAATATCAATACAAATCCGAATATCCTTAGTATATGGCCGTTCAATGTTGATTGACGTTTCTTGTTGTGGATCATTGTTGATGTCAATTGATATAGAGGTTACTGTGTCGTGTAAGGATTGATTGACGTTTCTTGTTGTGGATCATTGTTGATGTCAATTGATATATTGGTTATTGTGTCGTGTATAGATTGTTAATTAAAGGAGACAAGAAAATATTTGAAGTTATTTAAAGTAAGTAAATTCCCAGATAGCAAAATGCTAGCAAATTGCTAGCAGATAGGCAACAAAATCGATTAGATTTCCACTGCAAAACCATAGCCATCTGTGTCCGCATTTGGCTCAGAATTTGTCGACAAAGCCGATATGTTATGCTAGCAGATTGGCAGCAGAAATCGAGCAGACTCTGCTATTTTGTACGTATTTAAATTGTGTCATTGTTACTGAAAAATCTTTGAAAATGATGTTTCTGTTTCTTTATATTTTTATTTTAAGAGTAATTTTAAACATGATAATAAGTAAAAAATAAATAATATAAAATTTTATTAATAAAAATTAATATAGTTTACATTAAGATATATTAGATTTTGAAGATGTCTAAAGGATCCTTGTTCTCTGTACCAATATCAGTAATCATTTTCGATAATTTCTGCCACCAATCTATCATCAGATTCCATTAGCAGGTTCTGTTTTATTTTTGACTCCAATATGCTGGCACAGAATGTCAAACAGGTTTTGTCAGATTACAGATTCTGTGTGAGATTTGTTACTGTTTTGTTATCAAACATTGATAGCATACTCTGCTCAAAATCTGTCTCTGCAGATTTGGCTATCTGGGTTTAAAGTAAGTATTAAAATGTTAGTATTATTGTAATATAATTATAGTTATACACTGAAAAAAAAATTCTTAAATTTACAAATTTTACTGAAATACATTTCTTTGAACGTTTATCGCAATTTTTAGCATATGTCCATAACTCGTTCTAATTATACAGAAATAAATCTTTTTAAAAAAAAATCTTTCACTATCAAGGATCTTCACATATAGCTAATCGAAATCATGATTGTGACACAATCTATATTCTGTAATCACTGTTGTGTTAGTTGATTTCTTATTAAGTTGATTTYGATGTTTTGAAATTTTAGTATTCAATTTTCTTTTTGTTTGTTCTACATAAGTTATGTCACAATTTTTACAAAAGATATTATACACTACATTTTTCTTAGAATAATAATAATAAGTTTAGATACTACATAAAAAAATCTCAATTTTATTATCAACAGTTTTTACTAAATGATAATTTTCTTTTGACTTCATTTTCAATATAATTAACTTAAAACTAAAAACTTTATCTAATAAACGGACAAATACTATTATTAAACTATCCTATAATCTTAATAAATTAGAGGAGATTATTAAAGCTCAAAAAGATCTTCCGAATTGCTCTAAAAAAATGTAGTGTATAAGATCTCTTGTAAAAATTATGACGCAACCTATATTTAGTAAAATTAAAATAATATAAAGTTTATTAAAATTAAATAAATTTGATTTGTGTGTGTGGTTAATTATTATTATTATTATTTTATTTTATTTAATATAAATTTAATAGAATATAATAAAATAAATATTTTTTAAATTTTATTTATTTTAATTTTTATCTTTAGGAAAATTATGAAATTAATATTGACAGTTGCAATTGTTTTATTAATTTCTAAGTTAATAATAATAACATAAAATTTTTAGGAGGGCTTTGTTAGCCTACAATCCTGATTGTCAACAGTTTCGTTTGCCTACAACATTTTGCCAACAGCTTTGTTTGTCTACATTCCCGATTGCCAACGGAGCGATTGCATACAAGCAATTATTGCGCATATTTAAAAATTAAAAAAATAAATATACACATTGCATACATGATATTATTGCGCACATACACTTTGCACACATGACATTATTGCGCACATACACAAGGTATTGTTGCACACATGAAGTAAAGAAAACGTATTTATACTTTGTACACAGGATATTATTATTTATATATACAAATTGCACACATAAAATAAAAAAATTATATAATTGCATATACAAATTATACAAACTGCATAAAACTGTTTGAAAAAACAATTGTATGTTTTCTTTACACCAATTGATTCGTCTCTTATTCTGTACATAAATGTATTAATGTTACCTGTGAGCGCAACTCAAACCAAATTGTTATTTTAAATTATATCCAATTTGGTGTGAGAAGTCGTAAATCCATGTTGAATCTCGCTTAGTTGCAAAATACATGCGTGAATGTATATGTTCTCCCCTCTCTATGGAGAGATTTCACTATCAAAAAACTGAACACATTTGTGTTGACTCTTGTTTTGCGTGGAAAGTTGTCAACCCATGTGAAATCATGTGTGCAATAATACCATGTGTGCAATGTGTATGTACGCGATAATGTCACGTGTACAATGTGTTTGTGCGCAATAATATCATGTGTGCAATGTGTATGTTTATATTTCAATTTTTAAATGCGCAATAATTGTTTGTAGGCATTCGCTCTGTTGGCAATTGGGAATAGGTAAACGAAGCTGTAGGCAAAATGTTGTAGGCAAACGAAGCTGTTGGCAATCGAGATTGTAGGCTAACAAGACCCTCTCAAATTTTTGATGATTATGGACACTGACTTTATTTTATGTCATATAACAATTAAATAATATTTTCTAAATCATGAATATTTTACATATTATACATATGATTAAACGTTAATACGTTTAATAATCTTATAAAGAAATTTAAGAAACATAAAAGAAACTTGATATAAATTTTAAAAAGAACATAAATAACAATATTTTAAATACTGTTTTTATACATGCGCGCGCGTGAATACATACATATACATAGGATATCCTATTTTAAATTTCAYATCGATATATATAAATATATGTACTTGCATATACATTATTAATTAAAAATGATTTGAAAAAAATATTAGAAATGTAAATTGGTATTTATAATCTTCTTATAATTATATTCTTATAATTGAGATTCTTATAATTGAGATTGTATTTAAAAATCGACTATAAATATCGGTTTTAAACTGATATTCATAGTTGGTGCTTATTTCCATCTTAAATAATGTCTTAAGATACTAAACATAGCTCTGTGATTGGCTTAAGGCTGTACTTAAGATGATTTTAAATATAAGAACCGACTATGAATACTGACTATAGTATTCATAGTCGGTTCTTGATATATAGTAAAAATGAACTCACAAAAGTCATTGTAAAAGAAGTATTATAACTAAAAAGCAGATTTGTACTCGATAACTCACTTTTAAATTCGTTTTTGAGGTTTAGCTATAAATCCTTTAATAATTGTTTAATATTACTAACGTAATATTCGACCGAGGTACATGTTTATTTGCTTTAGTGATCTCGCTGATGACTTTGACATTGATATATGTTCTAAAGGAGAGAGTGATAATTAATTTATTTTTTACTTACAAATTTATTATTTATTATTTATTAATTTACTTTGTTTTAATTGGCTCGTACAGTTGAAATATTGAACAAAGGAAAAAGTATATAAAATATAATTTTCAGTATTTATATAATCAATTAATAAAGTAATACCGCTCGTATATTGTATACAACAAATCAAATATAATAACGGCCTAACACGAGCAATTTCGCGGATCTAAGCGCTTATACACATATATTGTATATATATCTATATATGTATTATATTTATCTGTTCAATCCTTTAAATTTGCGCGCTCAAACCATTTAGACTTATAACGCAATTACGCAATTAACTGTTAAAATCTTATTGCGAAAAATATTACCATATGCTTCGGTGGTCGAATTGGTAAAGACGTCTGCCCCGGATAGGCAGGAGATTCCAGGTTCAAACCCTGGCTGAGGTAATATTTTTCGCAATAAGATTTTAACAGTTTTTTAAGATGCTAATAGCATCGTGACTATCGTTTGATATGTTGAATTTATATAGATCATCGAATTATTTTCAGTCCGTAATTGCGTTATAAGTCTAAATGGTTTGGGCGCGCAAATTTAAAGAATTGAACAGATAAATATAATATATATATAGATATATATAGATATATATATATATATATATGTGTAAGCGCTTAGATCCTCGGAATTGCTCGTGTTAGGCCGTTATTATATTTGATTTGTTTATATATAATATTTTAATGATTTTGATTAGAGATAACCTTACAAATTTTAATGACAATTTTGATAAATATTATTAAGCACGCAATTCTCGATAATTTTCAAATGATTCTAGCTGTTGTTTGTTTATTAAAAAATTAAAAAATTGATTTAATCACTTTTAAATTTAGTTTCGCTTTGTATTAGATGAAAATGTAAAGGCTTGATGAATGAAATAAGGAACAAAAAATTAAACATTAGGAATTAAGAATAGAGAATCAAAATTCAATCAATTTCAATCAATGAAAAGTTATGCTTTCATGTATGTTATTCTTTTAATGTGAACGCTTGGTTAAATTTTTTAAATTTCTATTCCTTATTTTTTATGTTTAATCCCTTGTTTCTTATTTCTTTCGTTGTGTATGAGTTCTAAATGATTGAGAATAATATTAAAAAAGAGAACGCCTAAGTCCACATTGTTTTTTGCATATTGAAACATATATATTTCATAGTTGAAATGTACACATATATATTTCAAAAACTATGAGAGCAACCAAAACAAAGTAAATGTCTATCATCACCTTTGAGTGGGAATCAATTGATCATATCGCTAATTGGATGATTTAATATAAAAATATCTGATTAGCTAGTCCAATGAAAAATTGTTACTACGAGTGGTCAATAAAATCATTTGCGAGATGTCTGCTAAAATAAACATTTATCTTGATTGAATTTTGATTTTAATGATATATGAAAATAAAAAAGTTAATTTTTGTTTCAGTTCGTATATTTGTAAATAAAAAGGTAAGTTTTAATTTGTTTTTTCTATTTTTCTTTCTATCTCTATTTGTATTTTTTTCTCTTTTTTGTTTTTTTCCATTTCTTTTCTCTTTCATTTTCTTATTTTTTTTCTTTTTTTTTATATTTATAGGAGGCTGCTGTGCGCCAATACAAGGCTGCTGTGCGCCAATACAAGGCTGCTGTGCGCCAATACAAGGCTACTGTGCGCCTATACAAGGCTGCTGTGCGCTTATAAAAAACGACTGTTGTGCGCTTATTAAGAATAAAAAAAGGCTGTTATGCGTCTATAAAAAAAGAGCTTCCGCATCAATATAAAATTTTGTGTTTGTATTAGATAAAAATGTCTTCTATAAAAATAGAAAAATGAGTAATATTTTCGTCAGAAGGAAAAAATATTATTGCTCAAGGTAGATAGTTAGAAGATATGCTTATGGAGCATTTTTATCATCTTTTAAAAAGTTGTTCAAATTATAGACCTGTTAGTACTTTTCAATGTTATATTTCTGATACAATACCACCTAYGTCAGAAAGTAAAAAACATATACAGATTTTACATAGTTCTGATTTTGATTTACATAGTTATGAATCTGGTTGAAATTGGATTTATGTAAGTTACATAAATTATTGAACGTGAATGGACATTGGATATGTAGTTATTATGATACTAGATATATATATATATATATATTTACGATTCATCTAATAAAAAGGAGTTGCACAAACATCATAAACAATTTTTGAGACGATTATTTCCATTTTATTCTTTTGATAAAAAAATCTGTGATATTTCCTACTGTGCAACAACAATCAAATTGTAATGATTGCGGTGTTTTTGCAATAGCTTTTGCTACTTCATTATTATTTAATATTAAACCTGAAAAAGTAAAATATGATGTCATCTTAATGCGTTCGCATTTCATAAAAATTTTTGAATCCAATGTTATTRAGCACTTTCCTCAAGATTTAAAATATGGTGTGCATGACAGAAAATATTTCCATTAGCAGTAATAAGAGCAAAAGAGGCTAAAGCGGTTCGTATACGTATAAAACGTCAATATGAAAAATACAAACAACAGAAATCGAATCAACAAAGAAATTACGAGTCTCAACAAACTAAAAAAGAATTAAATACTTTTTTGTTAAGCACATCAAAAAAGTATGTACAATCAATGAATGATACTGAACAATTTAATGAACAATTTCAGAATGAGTCGTTTAATGAAAACATTGTTTGTGAGATTAACAGCAAAGAGAAAAATAATATGAAAATTCACAATATAAACAAAGATGTAGAAAATAAATACACTGATGAACATTTATAAAAATAATTTTGATATTAAACATGTTATTAAAAAGAAACGAGAAATGACATTGTCGTCAGAACAAAAAAGTATTATTGCTCAAGGTAGATGGTTAAATGATCTACATATAGATCATTTCATTGATCTTTTAAAAATGTACTCAGATTATAAACCTGTAGAAACGTGGCGAGTACAATTAATGGACACAATACAATTTATACCAAAGAATAAAAAGCATATACAGATATTACCTACTCAGTTATTGGGATACCATTGAGKGTGTAGTTATTACGATACAAAAAATATATTCATTTATGATTCTTTAAATACAAAAATATTAAGCGAGTATCAGAAACAATTTTTGGAGAAATTATTCCCAACGYATGACTTTATTAAGTATCCTGTCCAATTTCCTATTGTGCAAAAACAACCGAATTCCAGCGATTGCGGTGTTTTTGCAATAGCCTTTGCTATTTCATTATTATTTAATATTAAACCAGACAATGTAAGATATAACATTAGATTAATGCGTTYGCATTTAATAAAAATTTTAGAATCTAATGTAATTGAGCACTTTCCTCAAGATTTAAACTAYAATGCTCCTCTAAAAGTACTTCCAYTAGCARAAGAAAGAGCAGAAGAAATTGAAACAATACATATAAAACGTCAAAATGAGAAAAAACAGCAGAAATTAAACCAATTTCAAAAAAATTATTCTCAGCAARCTAAAGAAGGATTAAATAATAATTTTTCGAAAATGCAGAGTGCATCAAAAGAATGTGTACAATCAATAAGTGATATTTATATTGAACAAATTGATAAAGGATCTCAAAATGAATTGTATRTTGAAAATATTTCTCATTATGAGATTAATATTGAGATTGATAATAATCTATGTAGTAGCAATAAACAAGAGAAAATAATAATTCAAAGTACAAATAAAAAAAATAAAAATAAATATTCAGAATATATTAATTCTAATGTAAAGAATTTTGAAAACCATATTAATGAAAACGAACAAATAAATGAACATTGTGACAATCAAGTGGATTATATGAAGAATTTAAAAAATCATGCTAAAAAACGACGTTGGTATCAACAAGATTTAGAAAATAATCGTGCTAAAAAACGGCGTCAGTATGAACAAGATTTAGAAATTAATCGTGTTAAAAGGCGACGTCGATATACACGAGATTTAGAAAATAATCGTGCTAAGCAGTTAAAACGATATCAACGAGATTTAAAAAATAATCGTGCTAAACAGCGAGAACGATATAAACAAGATTTAGAAAATAATCGTATTAAAAAGCGATGTCAATATAAAAAAAATTTAGTAAAAAAACGTGCACAAAAGCGAATACGTTATTTAATAAATTCTCAGCATGAACAAGAGAGAYAAAGAAAATTACCTTCTGATCGTAAGTGGCTATACAATAAGCGATATTATCAGAAAAGAAGCTCTAATTCCATTGTTGAAAAGAAAAATTATAATATTGTCAAAAATATTASTAAAAAATATGTAAAGTTTCGCTCAAGAGATTTTATAAAAATTCGCAGTKCTTCAATAATATGTGTTGAAAACATTTTACAAAAACTTAATATTACGGATAGCAATAAACATTACATTGAGAAACGATTACAAGCTGAAAAAATGGTACRTTGGTATATGAATATCAGAGATAATTATATTCGTAATATATACAGAATRTTAACTTTGCTTAAAAARAAATCAGAAATATGTTTGACTGTTGTTBAAGAATGTTCTACATTCGATGATAAGTTACATGCGTTGTGTGGTGTATCTAAACATACATCTTCATCTGAAAATTATTTTATTGATTCTTCATATCACAATATAATTTCATCTAAAACCAGTATAACTRARCCTTTAATAAAGGAAAARACACKAATTGAAAATGTTTCCATATGTTATGATATGACTTTGCCTGAAGTGAATATAACTGAACCTTTCATAATGAATGTAAAAGGGCAAACTGAAAATGTATTACCTTTGTTAGCACGACAGCAGAACTTGACACGAGCAAAAAAAACGTGGTTGTGCAATAGCTTATGTAAAATTAATCCTCTTCTAATTGATCGATATCAAAAACTTCTAGAAGTTATTAATACATGTACTGTGAAGAATGTACCAAAACTAATACAAAAAGTTTTCGAATGTACTGTGAAAATTTCGAATGAGAAATTAGACCATCCAAATAGCTGTTATATTGATTTAAATCTTTGTGAAGCGATGTCTCCTTCAATACAATTGTTAGCACTTCATTTTCCAAATGTAAGATATATTAGACGTTTAATTTATCGACTTAAAGATTTTTATGAAAAGGTGTTAAAACTTGATAAAGCACTAAGTTCTGCTGATTTAAATATTTTAAATGAAATAATAACTTTAACACAAGAAAAAAACAGATATATACAAGTATCAGCAAACTAGTATAATTTTAAGTGATGATGATATTATTTCTAAATATCATAACGCGTTTAAAGCTTTGACTAAATTCAATAGATACACCACGGTATATTTGTGTATCATGTGAAAGACTTTGTTATAAAAGAAATGTTTCTCAAATTAGTAAACTTCAAGCACAAAAAGATATTCCAATTTGGAGAGATTTAATGGCGTATGTAGAGCAACGAAAAATCAATCCGCAATATATATGTCATTATTGTGAAGGGAAATTTCGTAACGGTTTTATGCCTGCATATTGTATTCTAAATAATCTCTTYGTAAACGATGTACCTGAGGTAATATCATCTCTTAACACATTTGAAAAAATGCTTATACAAAGAGCTAAAGCTTTTC
>JANQDE010000351.1:70552-90645 GCA_037157785.1 Cephalotes varians | reverse complement strand
CTTAAAGGACATGGTCAAGATCAAAGTCAAGGTCATCATCTTACTCCTCGCTTGAAACCATACAACTTTGCTATTGGACATTTTCTCCAAAATGCATTCTAACTGAAGATATTAGGGAGGTCCGATAGTTCTCGATGACCCTGTATGTATTGCGACCGCACTCACGAGTGACGGGGAACTTCGTCGCGAGCTCGCGATCTCCGGAATTCCCGAAAACAATATCTTTCGCTGAATCTCTTAACAAAGTTGGTCGCCAGGCACGAGAGAGCGTGCCACTCTTACACCAAATTTATACAGGCCACCAAATACGAAATCTGATCGGAAATCGCTAGTCACAACAGACCCGATAGCCACGGCAACTCAGCCACGGAATTGGTGGAGAGGCGGTTCGATACATGGACGGAAAAATCCGGGGGAAGCGAGAGAGGTCACGAATAATTAACGTAAGCAATCAAACTATAATAAGAATATATTCTGTAATTACGGTTCGTACAGGCTGGACTGATCCATGGTTATTAGGCCGGTATAACGCAGCCTTTAAGTCTTCCTTTGCGACTCGGTCTGGGCTCTAATGGGCGACCAGAGTTTTACTTGAGGCGCTCTGAAGTAGTGCGGGACGCGACCACGCGGGTTCGTCTCACCGAAACGGCGACCTTAGCCTTCGTCCTCCTCATCCTTTCGTACGATATTCGGCCTGGATTCTGCGCTCCCTTTTCGATCGTCCCTTCGCACGCACGCACTATCTGACGGCCACAGCGACAGTGATGGTCCATCATCCTGCAGGAAGCTCGCTCCCATTTACGTGCCACGAATTGTTTCTTAATTGGATGTCCTCGTTCACGCGATCCCCAATTTTAGGGCTAATCACGCGGAATCGTGCTCGGCCCGTGACGCGCGATTTAAATGGCAGGTCGCTAATGCGGCAGCTTCCTCGAGTTTTCTGCAGGCCGTTTCCGACGTTCTCGGATCCGTCTTTATGGCTTTCTTCCTCTGAGCGGCCTCCACTGTTGGGTCCTGCACGGAATTCGATCTCGGGTTCTCGGCCTCTCGAGGATTCGTCCTCCCGGCAGCCTCTTGGCTCAACGGCAACTGCAAATTGAGAGCGATAAATACAATTCGATTAGGCGGGGAGGACGGAGGAGACGATACAACCTGCGTGTCGTGGTTACTCAGGCCGCCCTCGCAAGCTTCTCGATGGTCCTCTTCTTTCCACTCTTCGCCTCTCTTCGGATGAGACTCGCCGCACCCGCACAGTACCAGTCGCTATAATAATGACTCTAATATCGATGAAAAACAAGAAAAGAAGGCGCGCAAATGAATCCACGCGACTCCGTCATGCCTCTCTCCCGCAAATTGTGGGAACACAGGATCCAGGCGTACTCTTAATAATTGTTCCGAACGCCGGTGACGGCGCCTACAAGGCGTTACGTCACAGTATATACATATATACATTACATACAGAAATTTTATGCATTTTCAATTTTATACATAAACATACTCACACATAATTGAAAGCATGTCTTAAAATTATGTGTGAGACTACATTATGTATATGAAAATATGCAACGTTGTCACTTTTTAACTTTCTGCAAGAACTTATACAGTGCGATTCTTTTTTCCATTTGACCAAATGTATAACAAAAACAAAATTTTTATAATGTACTGTTTACCTATTTATAATTAGTGATAAATATATTTGCAGTACATTTTATGAGCATACTAAAATTAAAACATTCAAATTTATGTCATGTGATTTTGAATAATGAGAATATAGAATGGGCCCCTCCATCGCCCATTCTCGTGAGAACGCAACCACAAATTTTTGTCGTCTCTCCGATTTTAGAAGTTATTACAAATAATACATTACGGTCTGAATTGACGCTTCTGATTTTTATGATAATCAGTACCGTCTCATTACACGCTTTCAGTATTTATTTTAATACTACAGTCAGAACAAAAGCTTCCGATTTTTATTATAATCAGTACCGTCACAAACGCTTCTGATTTTTATTATAATCAGTACCATCACAGACGCTTCTGATTTTTATTATAATCAGTACTGTCGAAGATGCTTCTGATTTTTATTATAACCAGTACCGTCACAGACGCTTCTGATTTTTATTATAATCAGTACCGTCGAAGATGCTTCTGATTTTTATTATAACCAATACCGTCACAGACGCTTCTGATTTTTATTATAACCAATACCGTCACAGACGCTTTTGACTTTTATTATAACCAGTACCGTCACAGACGCTTCTGATTTTTATTATAATTAGTCAAAATAAATGTTTCTGGTTTGTATATAATCTATCGTTAGAATAGACGCCTTTAGTATTTATTTCGCTTATATCGTCAAAATAAATTAATAATAACCTTCAACTCGTTATAGTAAGTATTGCAAATGTAGAAGCTAGATTGAGATTCGTGAGGGATGTAATATAGTTGTCGCGTAGCGAATACGGATGGTCTCGAGCTGGTCGTGCGAGAGTCCTAGGACAACTGACTGTAAAAGGAAATAGAGGTAGCAGTTCGTGGGGGTCCAATTGCGAAGGCCGCGGCTTATTCGCGGAAGTGATCACACCATAGCCCCACTGGCAACCAATCACACGTATCGATTCGTGGTTCGAATCTAATGCTGGCGACAATACTAAGAATACTCGAATAAAACAAGGAGCGCTAAACAAAGATGTAAAGTTCTCTCAAATGCGCTTCGACGCTCCCACTCGATTCGGGGATTCTCCATTAATATGGCCTATTCCTTCGATGATCCCAAGCAGCTCCTGACATTTCAAATGTTTTGTTCTGGGTAGACTTTTGGTGAGAACGTCCGCCGCCATCTCACACGACGGTGAATACTCGATGTCCAGATCCCCGCTATTAAGCACTTCGCGTACGAAGTGGTGACGAATGTCTATGTGCTTTGTTCGCCCATGGAAGACTGGGTTTTCAGCTAACTTTCTGGCCCCTTGATTGTCGCACAGAATACAAGTGCTGCTCTGCTGCTTAAGTCCCAAATCTTCAAGTAAGCGCCGAATGTATAGTCCCTCCTTTGACGCCTCTGATAGCGCCATATACTCCGACTCGGTGGAAGAAAGCGCCACGGTACGTTGTTTCCGGGATTCCCAGGTTATGGGACATCCCGCCATGAGGAATGCGTACCCAGTATAAGACCTTCTGTCCATTGCGCAATTACCCCAGTCAGCGTCGACATAACCGACGATGGGCCTCCTTGACTTTCTGTAAGTCAGTCCTAAGTCGATCGTACCGAAGATATCGCAGTACACGCTTTGCCGCCGTCCAATGGTTTCCATACCTGTTGCAGAACTGGCTGAGATAACTCACGGCGAACGATATGTCGGGATGGGTGCACACAGCAAGGTACATGAGTGCCCCAACCAGTTGTCTATACGACAGTTCTTCGTCAGGGCCGTCTTCGTCGTTGGGGATGTCCAAATCCGCCCCTGGGTCCAATGGAGTTGACACCGGTTTGGCGTCTGACATACCGAATCGTTCAAGTATACCTCGGATGTACGCAGATTGCTTCATGGAGATTTCGCCCTTGACCGAAAATTCCACACCGAGACAATGCTGAATGATTCCACGGTTAGTGATATCGAATTTACTGCGCAGATAATCGACAAGTCCCTTGACTTGGTCAGCGTCCCTGGAAGCAACCAAGATGTCGTCGACATATACTACGATGATGATGCGGTCTTCTCCACTTCCCTTTATATAAACGCATAGATCGGATGATGACCTCTCAGCTCCGAAACCTCGGAGCTCCTCGTCGATGCGCTTGTTCCAGCATCTGCCGGCCTGACGAAGCCCATAGAGCGCCTTCTTTAGAAGGCAGACTTTGTCGCCATGATTCATTTCCGCGAGCATCTCCTCGGAGCTTGCCTTCGAACACCGTCCCTTATCGGCGAGGTGCGCACTATCTCGCGCAACGCTTCCACTGTATACTCGGGTATTTCCATGAACACTTCCTCGTTCAGCTTACCGTTGAGGAAGGCCCTCGTAATGTCGAAGTGACTAACCGTCATCTCGTTCTCCGCCGCGACCGCCAGCATGCAACGGATGGATCCCATGCACGCGACCGGCGCGAATGATTCCTTAAAATCTTTGCCAGGCTGCTGTGCGAAGGCTCGTGCAACGATACGAGCCTTTCTTCGTTCAATTTCTCCGTCCGGTGTGTATTTATTCCGCAGCACGACTGCTGATAACCTTCCCATTTGCGGGTCGGTTCGTCAGTATCTATGTGTTATTTTTTAGAATGCTTTTCATCTCGGTGACGATTGTTCTGAACCATTCATCCGAATTTGGGCCATGCATCGCCTTATTCAACGATATCTCAGCGAGAAACAACTCTTCTTCCGCCACGTTTACCGTGCCTTGAATTTGGTATTCTTTCTTCGGTCTCCCCCGATCACCGGTGTGCACGATCCTGAGTCTGCCTCGACCTCTGCGCGATTCGTTTTGGCCTTGCTCGGCGTCATCTTCTTGTTGTGTGTCGTCGTTTCGACCGTTGTTTCCCTCAGTCGGGGGATGAAAGACTACTGCGTCTTCCTTGGCCTCATTCTCGTTGTTGTCCCTTGTGTCTATAAGATCCACGCACGGTTTGCTCAGGTCGGCTTGACGCGTTCATGAGGAATATTACGTCTCTGGCGACGTCGATTTTTCTTTCCTCGGTCAATCAGATCCGATAACCCTTGGACTCCTCGGAATACCCGACGAAGACGCTTTCCTTTGCAGCGAGATTCGAGTTTACTTTTCGAGGGATCCCTGTTAAATGTGCGGACTCTCCTTCCGAACGGTTGGAAGTGGCTGACATCCGAGATCTTCCCCATCCACTTTTCGTAAGGTGTGCCTCCCTTGAGGTTTCGTGACGGACATCGGTTCCGAATGTAATTCGCCATGTTTACCGCTTCCCTCCAAAACGATGCTGGGAGATTCAAGTCGATGAGGAAACACTGCATCATATCGAGGAGAATGCAGTTCTTCCTTTCCGCGACGCCGTTCTGCGATGGGTGATAGTCAGCCTCCGACGAATGCCGCACTGTTTCAAAAAGTCAAACGTGTCATTGCGAAACTCTTTCCCGTTATCAGTCTGGAAAAACTGTATCCTTCTCCCGTGACGATTTTCAGCGGCTGATTTAAAATCTTTGAAGGCGTTCAGTACCTCGTCTTTCCTTTTTAAAAGACGAATCTCACACAGCGAGTGCAATCATCGATGAAGGTTAGGATGTAACGCGCCTTGCCGTTTGACTCAACTCGCATTGGTCCGCAGAGATCGTTATGGATTACCTCCAGAATTTTGGTTTCTCTGGGGTCGCCTCTTGGAAATGGACTGCGCGTCATTTTTCCGCTAATACACGTCTCACATACGAACTTGTCATTACCTCCGTTGAGCTTGATTCCACGCATACGTCGATTTCGCCAGCACTCAATGAGGTCACGAGTGTTCAGGTGCCCCATCCTGTGTGTGAAAAATTGATAGATATTGTTCTTCGATGGTGCATTTACTTCGTGGAAGAAAACTTGGATTTCGAAACATGTTTACTGACAATATAAGACGATGTTCCAAACATAGGAGGTGGCAGACGTGTGAAAATCATGGTGTTTATGATCATCGTTTTGATGAATGTAGATTGTTATTCTTTGTTACGTGCGATTCGCGCGATTAATAATGCGCTATATAACGAATACTACACATGCACATGAGTCTTTACGAGGATTAGATACTCTCAATGTTGTTAAATTAATCAATGATATCTATATTGAAAGATTTGACAGAAATAGACGATCTTCGAATGACTATCGATGCGAGAAAAATAATTTCCAATTTGGATATACCACTGGAAAATGAGGAGTGGGAAACATTACCAAATGTGAAATGGGGACCATTAATTAATGAGACTTACGATGACATTATTGAATCAGTTGGTTATTTCACTGCTTCAGCAACGCGCATATTGAAAAGTAAAACTCCAGAAGATGTGTGGGAGGGATGCAGATTTAAAAGAGACGTGTGGGAGTATTACTACATCAGTTACTCAGAGGAGTTCGAACCGATTCTACTACCTAGAGCCGCGTTTTAAGACTAACTGCAAAGAAAATGAACTATTACGTCCCGATTCAACAACATGAATAAAGCATATGAGTAAGTTTTAATTCCATATAATTCCTTTTTATAAATTTTTTAAGATGTTATAGATTTTTTATATAATTGACTTATTTTTTACAGTACATCTCATTCGAAACTTTATCATATACCCCGCATATTAGGAAGGAGATTTGTTCCGACCGTTACCGCTTATAAATACTTGGACATCGGTATCAGCGTGGGACCAGTGTCTTCTGTGGAAATGCTGCTTGGTGATAATAAAGACAATCAGACATTATATTGCCTCATGCAACGTGGGAGACATTTATCGCAAAACGTGCTGGTATTGAGAAACTTTACAGTCAACCGCACCTGCATCATTGTCGATTCGAGATTTGGTTATAGACCTCATAAAAATATGCAGATATTGTAAAATTGACACTGTGTGATACCTGTATGTATATGAAACCAGCGACTATTTTTATTTACTCGAATATTGTATTGAGCATGTATATTTCGGGCTATGTCAGAGTACGCACATGGTCAGCGAAAAATTTAAACATTTTATAATGTATTTGCGTCGAAATTGTGTAACCAATAAATGTATACTGCAAATATTTTGCGCAAGATTTATGATAAAAATTCACATATAGAATGCGAATTAATAGCATATGCCTTAAATAATATTGTGTATGACGCGTTACATGAAAAAATAAATGTTACGTCCAAACTCCGAGGGTTTTGTTTATATAAGTTGGAAGGAAAGAGAAGGAGGAGGTATGGAAGGACGTATTCAGGAACTGTCTCGTAGGTATACGCACAGAGGCGCGTGCTGCGAGTCGAATGTACACACTTTTGTGGCTCTGGAATATGGGTCAATGTCAATGAAAGGACGCTTTTTTCCGAGAGCAGTGCGATCGTCGGTCCTAATTCGAGTCAAGGAACTCAATCCATTTAATTCGGGACTGGACCACGTGCGATCTCTGAGGGTAAGGAAAAGAAGGGCGAGGTCGTTATTCCTTAAATAAAGAAAATCGAGAGCAATTCCTACTATATCTAGAATTTATTTAATACAATATCGAAATTTTTACAAATAACAGAGAGATTCATGATTTGTTTATTATGATTACGTATATACATATATCGAGTGTGGGTGTGTATGTGTGTGCGGGGGAAGCGGAGCAGAATGGGTTAATTCGGTAATTCGTTTGTAGTAACTATAGAAGGGGGGGAAAAGGTTATAAAAGAATCGGACAAGGACATTGTATGAAAAAGGGGAGTTTGGGAAGAAAACTGGGATTAACCCGTTTCGTCCGGGAAAGCCCTAGATTTTACTCTTTCTTCAGCAAGTAAAATTTATAAGAAGAAATCAATGAATCATTTTGAAATGCGCCCATCTTCGGACACGATGTTTTTCCGGCCAATTTGCAAAGCGAAGATTACGTATCGCGGTTTCTCCAACTGAGTAGCGATTTTGATGGCTCACGAATGTTTGGTCGTGCGATGCAATCTCGGGAGCGGAAAGTCGTACAGATCCCACGAGCGAAAAGCCATGCTGAAATATCGCCTGCTTTCCAGAACACGCAGCATCGATAGTTTTATTTCGTTCAACAGCACATAAGGCATCCGCCACTGTACTTTGAACACTGTACTTTGTGATTTCCGGCTCCCGTATCGGATCGCCAATTAAACAATTATTGTCATTGCGCGAGCGTATTAAAATCAATTCGTGACGAGCATTAATCACTATGCGTCTGTAATCTTCACAAAATCTCAATAGCATGTTGAGTAGAACGCAAAAATTAAAATATCCATTTGGAGGATTCCATGGATCCCAGTCGGCATTCCTCGCGATTACACTTCTCTCAGACATGACATGGTTACATAGTTCTTGAGTGTGCTGGTTATACCAACGTTTCTGTTGCGATCAATCTCCACACCGTCGTGTTCATATCGAATCTCATCAAATGAACACAAGGCAATTATTTCCCAATGTCACATCAGACCAAGGTTTGTTTATCGTCAGTTTTCCCTCGATGGATAGAAAACTTTCATGCGGTAATGTATATAAATCTTGCTATTGTATGGGTATTCTTATCTCGTTGCTGTATCCGAACGTTGTATTAGCGAACGGATTATACGTGTGAGTCTCGATGTTGACAATGCGATCGTCGAAGATTGACTGATCCTCGATGTTGAGAATGTCAGTCATTTTTAGGTATTTCGCATCGCGAATCCCAAAGATTGTAGAAATGCAACGTTCGACGCGTTAAGTTTCTTTTTCTTGATACAATCGAATGATTGAAATTTACTATCAAATGTTGACTTGGTCATAAATATTGCTTTATGTCTGATGTGTCCGTTTAATACGGGCATCTCATACGCCGCGCGTACACAAATACACGCGCATTATCGTCGTAACCGTCGTATGTGCAATCTGACTATGATTTCTTCTCCTCGAAAATCGAGTAATCGTTCGTACTGGTCGACGACGCGTATCGTCAAATCCGAAATGCTCCGTGCGATGATCGGCAAGTAAATGATCTGCGCTGGTGTTTCTGATATCTTATATCCTGGTGTCACGTTCGGGGAAAATTCATGTATCGTATGTACGCGTTTATCGTTGCTGTATGCGCTCGAGGTCACGTTACACTCTACGCGGATAATGTTTACGTTGATAATGTTAATGAAYAAGTCCGATTCGTGCCATTTTCGCGGCTATAATATACGATTTGAAAAAAATCCTAGCAGCGATCGAATGTTGTTGGGCTTGCTAAAATTTATTCCGTAGATGCATTTTATATCGCTCTTCGTGTTGTTATTTGCACGGAGCGTTATCGGGAAATCTTCATTCATATCATCATCGACGATGTCATGCTTTTTATCATGAACCGTGTGTTGAACGTTTCCGTGGAATTGCACATTTCAAAAAATCATTTATGGCATGCAATTCGTACGATCCCTCGGGAATCGTTATTTCCACATCGTTTTTGTCAAAGTAAAATTTATTATTCGAATCATTCACGTTCGATATCGTGTTATAAGTCTCAAAGTTCATTAGACTCGTAATCGTCATCACTTAAATCTATTGCTGGAAAGGTTGTAGCGAGAATGTTGCTCTTCCCGGTTAGCGTAAGTATCAGCGACATGATTGAAAAACCGTCCGACGAATACTGAGTAGAATACTTAAATAGTGCACTGTCAGGCTTTAAAATGATACACATCGACCGTTCGGAGAAATTGCAGACACAGTTGTCTACAGATGCTCTGATTGTAGGTTTGATAGGGTGTTCGATTGTACTCTATCTTTGTCACACTATTTCCGAAATATCGCACCAGTTCTTTAGACGGTCGAAGACCAAAACTATCGAAATATACGACATGATTGTCTCTCTTTGCGTACGCTATCCAATGAGTGCCAGAATCTCTCGCATCGTCCAGATTTACGACACCACTCTCGTTTCGACGTGCACCACTTATCGATAATGCGTTACGCATAAAAACATCTCTAAAATATGGTACATGCATGCTTGTCAGTTGATCTAACTGTATGTTCGTTGTCACACACACAGGCATTTTTAATGTTTTTTCGACGTTTTTTTTTTCTTTATTATTACATTCTGTCCACGTTTGTACGGGCCGAGATATAATCCCTTTCCATGTTTGTATGGAGCATGCATCCGTGACCTTCCATCGCGCGATTGTGACGCTTCAACTCCTCAAGCTGACGTCGTGTGGCTTTGCTGTCGCTGACAGCCTTTGCCACACTGGCCGCTCCACCGATTAATGATCCGAGCGCGCCCAACATTGGCAAAATTGGCAATATACCACCGCGTTTCGCTGTCGGAAGTACTCGTTTTTTCGTCGTCTTTTTCTTCGTTTTCATTTTCGTTTATGTTTTCGTTTTCGTTTTCATGCCCATGCCGATCTTTGTTTTAGCTTTCATTGCCGCCCAAACGGCTGCCACAGCAGCTCTTTCCCGAGAGTCGTCTAATTTCTCGCGATAATACGTTTCCGCGCTTTCTCGGCGAGTATCCTGTCCGTCACGTGTCTCTCGGTGAAATCGTTACTCCGAGAGTACGCTATGTCGTGCTCGCGGCATGCCGCGTCCAATGAATTTATGCCCAAATTACCTCTGGCTAATCTTTCCTTCAGCCGAGTACCTGGGCTACAAAACTGATAGTCAGGTATATGTAATTTGAAAGGAAGCGTTAATCACGCTGTTCAATAGACCGCCGCCGTCTTTTCTTTATTTGCAAGACGTTATTGCAACAGCTGACATTCGTGGCAATCTTTAATCAACGGTGCGGGACCGTCGATTAATGTGCATTTGCTGCCACGATCGATTGTAATGTTCGTAACAGCGGCGATAAGTCTGAACTTCCAAATTCGACTTTATGTGTTCCGGAAGTTTACTCCACAGGTAGTGAACGTAATCACCGCATACTCATAGCAGAACAGCTTTCGGCACAAATTGTAACTGTTCAGCGCTCAAATCGCAGATATCGGAGGGACTCGATAGCAGAACAAACATCTTTGCTACTGAGCGATTCACGACTTTGCGCACCTATAAATAGGCGCAAGATTCCGCTCTCTACTTAAGGTTTGAAAATGAAATTTGTATGGCAACCATTGACGATACGCATTACGAATTGCGACGATAGATTGCAGTTAATGAAGAACAACGCGGAGAAACGCAAGCATGATGCGATACTACCGACTACTATACGCGCCATCATCTGCGGYCCTTCGAATTGCGGTAAAACCAACGTTCTCATAAACTTGCTGGAAAGCCCGCACGGTGTACGTTTTGCGAACGTGTACGTATACTCGAAATCATTGCAACAACTGAAATATCAATATTTGGAGAATTTGTTGTCATCGATCGACAAAATCTGCTACTTTACGTTCTCCAATAACAGTGACATCATCCCGCCAAGCGAGGCACGTCCAAACTCAATTTTTGTCTTCGTTAATGTAGCATGCGATAAGCAAGATACTGTGAGAGAATATTTTTCGATGGGCAGCACGTCGACTGTTTTTATCTCTGTCAATCATACGCGAGAATACCTAAACATCTTATACAAGACAACGCGACTCTGTTAATCTTGTTCAAGCAAGATGGTACCAACCTAAAGCACGTGTACAATGATCATGTGAATACCGACATGTCATACGAGGATTTCAGTGAATTATGYCGCAATTGTTGGCAGCAAAAGTATGGATTTCTGGTGATGGACAAGGACAGTGCGCTTACTAACGAATGATACAGAAAAGGATTTAACGATTTCGCGGTGCCGCGGAACGGTTAGTCGTTATCGATACACCAACATTGAAAGAACGTCAACATGACTGATAACAAAGATATACGCGAGTGTGAGAAGGTTGTGAGTGAGATTGAAAAAACGGCCGAGTCGATCTGTAAAAAACATCGCGCCTTGAAGACCGGCAAGATCGAAGAAGATATCGCGACCAAGAGTCATTTTAAACCGATCATCGAGCCGCTACAAAAGATTGTCGACAATTCTAGCATGCGCGCGATAAAAGACGAGCCGTATGACGATGACGACATTAAAACGTTATCCATTCAAAAGCGCGAGGAGGATGCAAAATGGAGCAAGAGGAAACGATCGAATACCTCGTTGGATCACAAATCGAAACACTTGGACGCTCTTGGACTTGATGCTTCACCGATAACCTCCACACCATCCGCGACAACCGTACAACCGACAATGCCCGAGTCACTCGCAAACGAGGATGTTTTCGAAACCACGGGCGATTTACTCGCGGAATCCGTTCAAAATCAGTTGCAAACGCTGGAGAGTCAAAAAACATTGAGAGAAACGTTGCGAGAATACTTGGGTCCGCTGAGTCAAAAGTACATCGAAGCTATTTTGACCGGTGATAGAGAGAGCGATATGGACCGTACGTACAGCGTTTATCTCAACAAGGAATGATGTTCGGCAGTAAACGGTTCAATGTGGACAAAGCGGATAACATTATTATCGATTATGCGATATGCCGATACACCCGGTCTTTACGAGTTGATCTTCAAGAGAGTCCCCGATGACGTCTGTACGGAGGACGATAAGCAAAAGTACAAGAGCATTCTACTGACGACGAATACGCACAGATACAATCACGATTCGCACGATCGTGTACGAGGCAACAGGAGATACAAGTACAAACATGTAATCGCGTCGTTGATGTCGACCGAACCTAAGAAGAAATCTGGAAGAGGATTATCTCGCGCAATGACATTAAACGACAATGCGATCGATTACGTGCACTGAGACGATCTCAACGAGCTAGTGGATCGTTTACGATTGCTCGAAGCTTCGCGTCAAGCCGGTCATAACGCTCACGACAACTAGATGCTATCGATCATCGAGGAACTTCGCGAAGCDGGCATCATTATAAATTAACTCACATATCGTTGAAACAAACCAGTGGATTCGGTGTCACCCGAATCGAAAAAATGCCAGTCAGCAAATTTGGGCTATCCGAACAAAGAAACGACGATGATTCATTTCATCGTTGGAACGATATAATGAAATTACGTATACGAAAACGCTCTGTATCGCGTCGCTATAGACTTCGATGCGAGATCGTGCAAGATTCGACGTGTAGCTCTACCAGTAGATGATGATGATATCGTCAACAAACAATTCGTGCAACAGAACGTGCAAATTTTGAAAAATGGGCAAGATGAAATCGAGAAGCAGATAACATCGCTCCAAATTAATAGGCTGTTTATGCTAAAATAGAGCAAGAGAACATTCAAACTTTCAAAGATCAATTGAATCTACCCGAAAAGAAGATAACTATGATCCAAAATAACATACAATTAAAGACAACTCATCGCACAGAATAGATAAGACAGTGCACTGAAAAGATTCGTCATCTAGCGCAGCTGGCATCGACGCCGTTAACAAATTATATGTGAAGCAGCGCGTTAAAACCTTGAGGAATCAACAGAAAGAATCAGATGAGAGATTGACTTCGAGAAGGACGGGCGAGCTTTAGCGTGTGATTATCAAAGCTGAGTCAGAAACAACTACGACAATGAGTGGTAATGAACGACGAAGAGACGGTTACAAACGTCTAACGAATAATTTCGAACGGATTTTGAATCAACAACGGATAGTTCAGGAACGGTTGTCGAACAGCTACCAAAAAGCTCAGGATCGCTATCGGACGACTCAGAAACGGTTGTCGAATAGCTATCGAATGGCTGCTGATCGGGTTAGGAATAGTTACGAACGACTATCCAATCGATCGATACCGGAAGACAAAGAACGGCTATTGAAAGATGACAGAAAAAAATGATAAGCAAATTAAAAACGACAATACAAACAACATAAACGATTAAAAAAAAACGGCAATACGAATGACATAAACGACAAAAACGTACAACAGATAACGTTTAAAAGGAAATAAATCGTAGTGTAATTTCATCGCGCGCGTTATTATGCGTCAGCCAATCGATAATTGTGCACGAAACATGAGATCCGATGGAAACATCTTCAGTGCCGAAAAGCTGCGACTCGTTGAGGAGTTGCACGCTCCAGCGAGAAAAAAATTTTCCGAGAAGACGCGTTATAGTTCGGGGATATGATAACCTGTGGCAGGCTGATATCGTCAAGATGCATCCATACTCTCATTTCAACAAAGGTTACTATTGCATTCTCACCATCATTGACGTGCTGAGCAAGTATGCGTGGGCCGTATCACTCAAGAATAAAAGTGGAAGCGAGACAGCTAACGCTATTACCGTTCGGAATAATAATTCGGAAGAGCGGTAGACAATCGAAAAATTTGCAAACCGATATGGGAAAGGAAATTTACAACGTTGACGTGCAACGACTCGTAAATAAACATGGCATCAATCACTATTTCACGTACTCCGTAATGAAAGCATCAGTCGTTGAGCAATTCAATCGCACGCTGAAGAATGACATGTGGAAGACATTTACGCTCAACGGAAATTACAAATGGATCGACCTGTTACCGCATCTCAAATTACAATGCTCGAAAGCATCGAACGATCGGCATGCGATTCGTTGACGTACCCCCCGCGGTAGCCGAAAGATTCTTGACTACGGTGTACAGCACTATAAAAATCGCGGGCCCGGCGAAATTCAAAGTAGGTGATTTGGTACATGTGAACAAGTATAAGACGGTTTTTGAAAAAGGTTACATTCTAAATTGGACCACCGACGTGTTTAAGATCGTTAAAGTACAGCGTACCAATCCTGTAACTTATCTACTCGAGGACTAGCTATCGTGAAAAATCTATAGCTGGAGGATTCTATAAGTACGAGTTGCATCGCGCGACTCATCCKGATATATACCTCGTGGAAAAAGTATTGCGCAGGAGGGGAAACGAGGTTTACGTAAAGTGGCTGGGATTCGATGGATCACACAATTCATGGATACACAAAGACAATGCGTTGTGAAAATAAAAATTTATTATAAACTTATTATGTATTCTTTTTCATACAAAAATAGAAACATTATGATACAAACATATTATACGTATATACAAAATAAATTTTTCTTAAAAATACATAATTGTATACTTATTTTTACTACAAAATATAAACTTATACAAACATACGTTTACAATGATATTTTATAATGTCCTCATGGTACCGTGTCGGTATAATCGAGTACTATGTATCGTTTATCGTCGTATGGACTTAGAGCAATTTTCGTTTCCGATATCATGTACACCTCGTGTAATTATGATCTTATGCTTTCGTGTCATTTCAATTTCGTCTTGCAGACACCGCGTGTAATCGTCAAACGTTATAGTTTGAGCTACAACGTTACTCTTGACACTTTTGACTTTTTTCGTGTCCTTTTTAGCATCGACGCGCAAGGCGTACATCTTTACTCTAAGTCCGACGAATTCGGTCATTATCGCACCATTGTTCTCGTCTTTCATTAAGCCCGGTACTTTTTTTATTGACGAGTGGAATACCGTATGCGTTGTCGATCGGATAATCGCTCGTATCGAACTTAGCGATATCGCATTTCATGATATCGTATATGTCGTTGCATTCGATATGATATATAAGACTATCTGTATCGGTATACATAATTTTACATTTTTCACGATATAGCAGTAACATGTACTCGTGATGAAATTCATACAAACATGGATATATCGAGAATGCACATACCCACATAGATCGGTTTGTCGAATTTCACCTCGAGTTTCTATTGCTACTAGATTTTCTGAAAAGACACTTCGACTGTGAAAATTCGATTTCGCGATCATTGCTTCCGCGCCGTATCTCCCGTCTCAATGCGTCAAGAGTCGCACGTCGACATGATTGCGAACATTCTCCATGGTTTTACCGAATATCGCATTGTTCATTAATTTATATAAATTTTTCTCAGAATCATTGTTCGCGTGAGTTCTGAAATCTGTATTTAGTTGAAATATAATCGGGAAGCCATGGAGATTGCGCGAACTGTAATATGCGATGAATCTTTGTCACCCAAAGACGAGTACATTGCTGCAAATTTCGATAATGTATAACGTAACGTTTCTTATCGTATAACGTGGCGAAGACCTTGTCTTCCCGTTTACCGGGCGGTTTATCGCGCGTTGGACAAAACGGTAAGTCTGCATGCGCATCGTGAAGATGTTGCGGATACTAAGTCTACCTCGAGAATATAGCCTGTCGAGGAGTCTAACGCGACATTCATAACGTTAAAATTCGTTACATCGTCGACCCATCGAAAATCAGCGTATGACAGTGGCTGGCATATTGCCCATCCGTACAAATTACACAGGTCTGCAAATTGGGGGGGGATCGTGAAAGCTGTTTGACAACTTGGAGACATTTCCGAAGTAATTTTTCGCGTAGATTACGAATCTGACTTCAGAATTCCTCCATCACGTCAATATTCTAAGACATTCTAACTTAAAAGTGCAAAAAACATGGTTTTCCAATATATTTGAAGTTATGTTATTCTACGGGATCAATTTTTTTCAAAACGCGTTATGGTATCTGGAAATACTATTTGTCTCTTTCAAAATCCATTTTTAATCATTCGAATATCTTTTTTCCTTTCCGAGAAATTAATCGTCAAATTAATTAATTCGTCGATATATATCGACGAATATACCAAACTACAATAATTAATTTGACGATTTCTCGGTAAAGAGAAAAGATATTCGAAAGATTAAAAGTGGATTTCGAAGGAAAAGAGTAGTACTTCTAGATACTAAAACGCGTTTTGGGAAAAAAATTAACCTCGTGGTGTAACATAACATCAAATATATTTAAAAAATGTGTTTTTTGCACTTTTAGGTTAGAAAATTTCAGAATCCTGACGTGATAGAGAAATTCTGATATTAGATTCGTATTCTACGCAAAAAATTATGTCTGAAAAACTTATTAGACTTAGAACAATTGGATGGTGTTGGATTGTGTTATTAATGTCAAAATACATACGGTTTGATATACAATACATACACAAAATTTAAGTTTGATGAACCGTTTGATGATGGTTTCGATGAATCGTACGACTCCATGTGCTTGTTGTTGGCATGTACCTGCCGGAACATTGACTCAAGTCGCCACATATACAGCGTTGGATAAACATGACCATATGTCGGTGAGTAATTCAAAATTGATACGCATATGTTTTAACATCGCGTTCCAGAGTAATACGCAGAGTGTAGTAATACGCGTATCTAGCGACGCAACTGTCGCGAAACTGTCGTTTTCAAATATGTCGGCCAATAACAAAATGTCAGTTTTCCGGTATAGATAGCTATATTCGCCGAGAGTTCGAATAAAAAACCTCCGCGACACGTTGGTGACGTGCGCATTATTATCCTCATACAGTATCGTCTGTCAACAAACTATACAACGATTCGCGCGGCGGTAAACATGTATCCTCCAAATTTTCAACGCGGTGTATTTATATGGAAATATGCCTTTTCGTATCAGTAAATTGAATTTTCTACTGATAAATTATAAAATTCGCGTTGCATTATCCGTAGTGTATCTTTATTGAGATACGACGCCAATTTATCTAAACTTGAGGTGAGAAATTTATATGAGTATATAAAATGTAATTTTATGTTTTTTTTTTCCGTTCATCCTCAGTGCTTTGAACATTTTTCGTGAATGAAATATATTTTTTCTTCGTTATCAGAAGTAGCTCAACATGTCCGTTGTACTCTGTAGCTATTTCCTTGATAATGAAATGTGCGTCATAGCCGGATAATTTATGGAACGCTACGAGAATGCAATGCGAATCTTTGTAATTTAAACTGCAATTTGAATGCGCGGAACCTCTGAATCGCCCTGTCAAATGACAATGATCGCGTACTCGCATGTCGTCTGGCGCGAACGATTTTTCGCACACGTGGCAATGCGTAACGCTATTAAATATTTCTAAATCATCTCGCATGAATTCCATGGAGACATTAGCAGATGAACTAGATTTTATGTTATGCGCTAAAACTCTAAGTTCCTCGGTGAATCATGCTACACAATCTTTATCGCGACGAAACCGATACATGCATAATGAGGCGTCATACGTGCAGTGTATATAGTATGTTATACTAAATACCCGATGATATTGGTACTTGTGACTGGATGTTTCCTCCGTTTCCGTCTTCTCCAAGATACATTCCAAGTCGGCGTAAACGATGAATGGCATTCATTCCCTCCTGCAGTGGTTCATGAAACTCAGCCACTTGTCACCCTCGCTTGGCAACTTGATGGCGCAATCATTCATTTGTCCGCAATCCACAGCGTAGGCCTCCAGTTTTTTGCTCGAGCTGAGGTAGTGTAAGCATCTGAAAAAAAATAAATATAATTTTTTTTTAATTCTCTCAAAGAGTTATAAAATGTTTTATAATTTTTATTAAACGTATACGTACCGGTCGCAAAAGAATTTCTTGTTTTTTTGTCCACTAAGTTGTAAGCTCACAAGGCGTGATAGATTTTTTATCCACGCAAAATGTCCCACATTATCGTCGTTCTGCACGTACAGGAAATTAACGTGCTTGTCCATCTATCAGCAAACCGAATCGGAAGGATCGAAAGTTCCTTTTTCCTATCGATGCAGTATACGTTGATGGAAATGTTTTGCTTTTCAAACTTTTTAATTTGAGTCAGCGTCATCGAAAACTCAATATCTTTTAGATTTAACACTGACGTAGTCAGGATATGAAGATTTCTGTCCAGAATTTTTTCAGCCGGATGCAGAGCGGCCACCACTAACTACGCGAAACACGCATTGTCTGTAGATTATACGTTCTCTTCAGCTTAAAGTTCCCGCGGTAATTCGATGTGACATTTCGCGTGCAAAAGATTGTATTTGTTTACAATTGTTAAATTGATTATACGCGACAATGTTCATCCATTGTCACGTTCTTGGAATTCCTCGAGCGATGCTAAGATGGGCTTGACGACTCGTACTAGTCTTGCAGATCGGATGTTTGAAAGAGTTCGTAGTTTCTCGCGGCGATACTTTTATTGGCATGTTTGTTACCTGCCACAAATTCACCGTTAAACACTGGATTTATCTTGATATTGTCATGCTCTTGCATGACGCTTCGCACGCTCGAGCACAATTTCTCTCGCATCTTCGAAGAATTGACGAGGTTTGACGTGCTTGAAATTTATTATTGCGCCGGTCATTATACGACTTTCAACGCCGTATCAATCTCGCGCTATCTGAGTCCTGCGCTGTATCCGACAGTCACTTGCACGAAACGTCCATGCACCGCGTCTTTCAAACTTTCGAGTCGCGCGAATCAACGATTGTTTCACACCAATCGATAATCGCGGGCGTTTAACGCGGTTCTACTCGTCTAAAGATTCGATAAACTCGTCGCTACGATGTTCCCACGCGATAAACTCCTCTCGCGTATTCAATCGGGCGATTTGCTCCGTCAAATTACGCTCCGTTTGCTCCATATTATATGTTATCCTTTTTCACGGTATCAAGTCTTTTCTTTCACTAAAAACATTCTTCTTCTATCTCCGTCACTTAATCCTGAGGTGTAATTTCTATTGCGCGCGCGCGCGCGCGCGCGCACGCACACACACACACACACACACACACTAATTAAGTAAATTTATTTACATGTAAAATCTTTTTTTTAATATGAAATTAACCTTGCGCACAGAAACGAACTATTTATATTTTATAAACTACGCAATGTCAGTCCACTTGTGTGGGCATCGATATATCTTTTGATTGTGTGTGTGTGTGTGTTTTGTATGTGTGTATTGTAGCGCCATCTACCAAGAAGAAAATAAGCTCTTAAAAATTCGATCTGTCACATATCAGCTTGGATGCTGGTTTGAGTAGTGAAAATATGTATTCGACACAATGAGTATGATTCCACTTTTAGGTGGCAAACAGAATATTTTTCGTAAAAACGAATGATTAAAACAGATTGCATATCCGAGTAATAATAACGTATATTATGAATATTTTTGAGTGATAAACACATGCTGTATAAATTTGAGGTGTAAAAATGTATATTCGGATACGCGTGCAAAATACGCGTGCTCGTTTAGTTCACAAGCACTCACATTGCACATATTGAAATAGCACGATTCAGTAAAGATTATAATTATTACGTAATAATTATATAATAAAAAAGATATGAAAATAAATTTTATATATATATATATATATTTCATTTATATATATATATTTCATTTATATATATATATATATATTTCATTCCATTATCTCGTTAAATATATATAATAAAATATTAAGAAAAACCTTTTTTAAAAAAAGGTAAAAAAAAGCGCTAAGTGTATGCGCTTCTCGTAGAGAATAAAAATAAAACTCATATGATATTTAATATACGTTGTACAAAAGATTTGATATCAATAAATGGCGCTAAGTTTCATTCYATTATYTCGTTAAATATAAAAAAAGTTTTTAAATCCTCTATAACTGATATTAAGAGAAAAGAGAAAAATGATAC
>JANQDE010000351.1:16075-47992 GCA_037157785.1 Cephalotes varians | reverse complement strand
TTTTCGAGATATTTGACTGGATCACTTCAGATGGTCCATCCTGTATATATACATATATATATGATTATGTATGGGTATTTTTTTGTATTTCTCCAAATCTAATTTTTTGTAAAAGAAACAATATGAAAATTATCCTTTTAATTATATTTTTTCTTCTCATTATTACTACTATTTTTCTTATAAAATATATAAAAAAATACAAATTTTACAAAAGAAAGAAACTAATCAACGTATTTTGTATAATTATATACATTTATATTATTTTCCTAAATAAAAAATTTTTTGCTAAGTAATTTTAACGTTAAATATATTAAATTAATGTATTTATTCAATCAATTATTATTAATTTTAATAAATAAACAAATTTTGTTTGCTACAAATGTAAATAAATTTATTTTAAGAAACTCTATATATATACTTATCAGTACATACATATTGAAAGTTTCTCGTGGCAAACAAATTCCACTTTTAGTACACTCTATATATCTTTTGATAGCTGTCAGAATTGCTCGCTGAAACCTTACTAGACGCAGTAATTCCCACTCTCATAATATTGGTGCTTTTCGAAACCCATCGAAAAAAAAATGTTGCAACTAATGTGACCACGACTGTACACGGCTGCTCGCTTGTGCACGTGTTTCCTCCATCGCCGCTGCATGTTGCAAGCGGGCGAAAATTGTAAACATTGGATTCTGGTCCGATTTTTATACGGATCTTTTGACCAATCGATCCCCCTCTCGGTGGCACCAACGGTAGGCGCAGGATGATATGGGATGCTGGGAGAGGGATCGATTGGCACGCTGGTGGTGGTTAGACACGAAGTTACTGCCAAGCACGGACTCGCGTTAATGCAGTCTTCTTCTTCATCCTTATTGGCGTCGTCCTCGTCACCAGGTCCTTTCAGCCACTAAACAAAATTGAAAATTGCGTACAAAAACTTAATGGTAGAAAAGAAAATAGAATAAACAATGTATGCAATGCACAAGGATAAGTCTCTTCTAAAATTGAAATGATGCAATAATCGGCTAGAGGTGGAACACGTCCACACGCGTCGGATCACGTCACACGACTGCGCAGTGTTGCCAGGTGATTGAAAAATTGGACGGTAGATGACATGCCAAAAAAGCGTAGATATAAAATTTAAAGCGGTAGTTTATTTCAGAAATTACATATAAGACAGTTTATTTCAGAAATTACATATAAAACATATAAGACAAGCATCGCAAGTTATTACAGTTATAAAACTAGTTGATAGAAACAGAAATATTTTTTTATATATTAGTATTAATAATAATATATATTTTATATATTAGTAGTTTTATATATTTTATATATTATATATTAATCATCAATCTCAGTAGTTTTAGAGTCAGTCAATATTTCACAATCTTTATTTTTCTTATACATTTTATTAGAATGTAATTTAAGTAACTCTTTTATAGGCAAGGTATAGCAATTTTTATCGTTTAAATATTCTTTTGTATGTAAAAGTCCAGAAAGAGTAGCAGATGATATCAAATTTCTTGAATCGGTTTTTATTAGATTGATTTGGGAAAACAATCTTTCGATATTAGCGGAGGAGTGAGGAAGAGAAAGTAATTGAATAGCAAATTTACTGACTGTACCAAACACTGGCGTGCCATCACTATATTTTTCTTTCAATACTGAAATCTAAAATTCTTCACCATTGTCGCTGAAATTCTGGATTTCAGTGTTTCTTAATAATCGCCATTTTGAATCCAACTTCTGATAATCCTCCTTTGCTAATAAATTTTGGAAATGTATTGCTAAGGGAATAATCGAAGCTGAAATACCCTTTTTAGCATTTTCAGGATTGATCATCTCTAGTTTTAATAAAATGTCATTTGCAAAATCAAATCGGATATTGATCTGATTAACACTTTCGATTAAGAAATCTAAACATTGTGTTTTAAAAAAAATTTCTTGTTCCTTTGTTATTTTGTTATCAGGACATGACAGCAAAGCACAGTTTTCAGCACATCCATAAATGTCCTCTAATTTAAGAAAATTATGTGGATTTTTATAATCAATTTTGTCAATTGCACAGTTTAAAATCATGTCTCTTCTTATAAAACACTCCAGTATAGTTTTATATATTTCTATGATTTTAGTTCTTAACTTATAGATTTGTGGAGAAGTTGATTGCATTTCCCTATTCAAATTATTAAATATAGGTAAGATAAATTTTAAAAACTGCAAGAAAAGTTTTGTTAGTGGATCATTTAACTTTTGTAAAATAGTTTCTGCTAACAATCTGTCATTTATAATTGCATCTTGAAAATACTGTTTTAGAACATTATATTTGAAATGAACCAGGCTTTCGATAGCGCGGTCTAGCTCGCGGGTTGTGTTCAGGAATCGAAAGCGGTCGGAGGGAAAAGAAAGAACACAATACAAATATCATAGAAGGCTAAATGTCGGTCTTGCAGGCGGATCTTGGTGCCTAATTATAATTTGTGAATCTTTTTACATTTCCTGCTCATGCGAACTGCGCGCCGACAATTCGTCGGACTTGAAACACAGTGCACAACATCGGAAACAATCGACTCACATATTAAATTGATAAABAATTTAATAATTTTGATGCTAACAAGCATCTATTGTATCCCCCCTTCTCTGAAAATCTGTAAAGAAATTATTGCGAAAAATAAGAAAGAAGTCTAGCGGTTACGTAACACCAAGATAAATTTATTTAAAAGAAACGCGGGAAGGACGTAGATTACAGACAGGCGGCGAATATATTACAAAGTGATCGAATGTCTTACAAGACACAATAAGCGTATTACAAGACGACGCGCGAGAAGACAAGTATGATTTACAAGAAGCAGTTCGCATAGGACGATACAAGATAGAGATAAACGCGGTACTATTTACAACAAAAAAATCGGAGTGTATCCTAGTGACGGTACGATAACGAAAGCCGGCGCGGGATCTTAACAAGCGGTGTAGCGAGAAACCGAGCGCGGGATATTTACAGCGGTCTAACGGCGGCGAGAAGAAAACCTAGCGCGGAATAAGTAAATCAAGTTAAGAACTGATATTTATACTATTTTCTAAATTGTACAGAAATCAATTATGATATTAATGCTATTTTTTAACTTCATATGAATAAGATTTATAAACTACATGTTCTCTTTAGAAATATATATATTTATATCATTTTATATCATGTATTTATTTCGGAGTTGTCAGTAATAGGGACAAATAGATATTCTAATACCGATTAGTGACATGTATGATTTAACTACGAAAATTTCAAAACTTGATATTTTTATGCTTAGAAATATTCTTAACTTTCTCTCGACTTGACAAAACAATTCACTTACTTCAATTTATTTAAAGCACAACTGCATAGATCCAGCAAACAGACATCTTGAATCAGATCACTTTCTAAGATGATGGAGAGCAACGTTTAGACTGCCGCCGTCAGAGTACGCTTGTAATTATGATGTTTTAACATTCCTTACAGCTTTTAATTTTATTCGAAATGTATTGTAACCGAATATAAATAAAATTTAGAATCTGAATACATGTTTAGAATAAATATTGGATCCATATTAGCTAATTTATTAAGGAAAATGAGTGCGATTGTCATGAATTGAGACATTGTCAATATTTGGGATATTTACCTTATCAGAATAGAGGCTTTGCCTAATTTGAATACGTTTGATGAAAAATTACCTTTGTCTTTTGAAGATCGAAAGAAAATTGCGGAATTTAAATTTGCAGCATTGATTGTCAAAAAAATATTCCGTTTCAAACGACAAAATTGACTTTGAATTTTTTTCTCGGAAAAGATCTTGTAATCTTATTTGTAAAGTATAACGATGAATCGGAGAAAAACACCAGAAATAATAAATAAAATTTCGATATGTTTACCAACAGGAACGGATTAGTTGAAATATTGTGGAATAATAAATTTTCCCTTTTTTTTTGATAAAATATCCGATGTAACTAATGACAAATGGATGATGTTTCTTGTTTGATATGTTGACCCTCAGACTTTGGATGTTTAAACGGAATTATTCGAATTTATTTGGACGCGAGTGATTGTAATGCCAAAAAAATATTTATAACTTTTAGAAACGTAATCTGGAAAAAAACAAATTCCAATTTCAAAACATTCTCGCTCTTTTCTGTGATAAAGTTTCTATGATAGGTAAATTCGAATCTTTTAAAATAAAATTTAAAAAATGTTGCAAAAATTTAATAATGATCCTTATCACATATCTGCATTAGTAGCAAATGCAGCTTGCACTGGAATTCCTGAAGCATGCAAAGAATTGATACAAAAAGTGGCATTGTTTAGCTTTAATAGTCTCAAGCGCGCGTATATTTTTTAATAATTTCAAAAATCATTTAGTGATGATAGCAGAAAACATTTTGAAACAATTTGAAACGCGATGGCTTTCACGTCATTTATGCATGCAGCTAGACTGAATAAAAATTGAACTATGTTGCTGAAATTTTTGCAAGAAGTTGAGCGAAAAGCCAAAGTCTGGCTCTTGCTGCCTACGATGCAAAGAAATACAGGCAAACTTTTTGTTTCTAATATATTCTTAACGCGTTTAATACGTCCTTTCAAGCTTAAAAAACAAAAGATCATTTATTTTAGTCAGCCGCAGAAAATTTATTGAAAACCATCCAATGTAATAAAAGCCCCATTGTTAAATTTTGTTGGGAGAGGTATAATTAATTCTTTATTTATACAATCTCGATCAAATGATGGTTGGACAAGTTTGCCAAGATCTTCTTGATCAATTAAATGAAGAAGACCAAGGTGAAATTGTCAAATAGTTAACGCCAATTGATTGTCATTCTACAATATCACTGCAAAAGAAATTCATTAAAAACTTTTTGTTAAAGAAAAATTTCTGAATAGGTTGAAAGTTTTCGAACCAAAATTTACTCTGAAACTGGCAGCTCTGTCTCTGGCCGGGTATTACAGCTAGTTTCCCCCTCCACTACGTAACAGAGTCGCGCTCGATCTGTCCATGTGACGACGCGCGCTCGACTAAGTTCAGCACGCTAAGTTCTGAACGAGTGAGGGAATCCCTCCTTTTCACTCGCTCTGACGCTCGACTATTCTTATGCGATCGAGATTCCTAATGTCTTCTCGGCGTGGATCTGAGTCGCGCGCGTGATCATGATCAATATTTGTAAATTTTATATTTAACCCTTTGTTGTACGATTTTTTGTACAACATTATTTGTACTGAGATTATAGATGTAAGAGGTTTTTGAGATCGCTGATAACGAATCCGCTATCAGTTTTTTGAAATTCAAAATGGCGGATCCAATATGGCGGATGAAAATATCAAAAACTTGTAAAATTTTGCAAAAAATCTGTATCTCTATTTTTTGGATCGTTGATTATGAATCTGCTATCAGTTTTTCGAAATTAAAATCACTAATCAACTATGGCATTAAAAAGCTTTCTCTTCAAGAAAGTCTCATAAAATTCAGCTGTGAGAATCTTTATCGTTTATAATATTATATTCGTCATCCTTCTTAGCGCAATCCAGAACTAACGACGTGGACGTGGCGAGTATTTAGTTCCTTTTTTAAAATTATTATTATTAATATTTTTAATTTATTTTTTTTATTTTTTTTTGTTTTGTTCTTTTTATAATAAATATTATAACTACTTATTAGAAATTCGTGAGTGGGATAGGGTATAAAACAGTTGGACGTCGATGTTAGACAAAACTTCACACGATTTACAAATCCAGAAAGTAAATTTGCTATTTTTTTTGTTACTACAGTAACCGCAACGTCTATGATTATTTAGCCGTAATGGTAAATGTTCCGCGTTATTGCACCTTTTTCTAAAGGTACATTAGGTTTCATAGGGGAAATGGTTTTCTCTTTTCGTTTTCTTGCTTTGGTTTCAAATTGTAACTTACCAACTCGTCAACAAGTTGCAATCTAAAATTTTTAAGATTTTTTTCTCCGCCTTTTTACTTATAAATTATGCGTTTGTCGCAACTGTATTAATTAAAAACCAAAAAATGCGATGTCACCATTTCTTAGATTTCCTGGCCAATGTATAAGTAGTTCTCAATTGATCTGCTTTATCTACAAAACCCATATATTGATTGTAATCGTGTACAATTTTTGGACAAGATATCGTTTTTAAATTTCCATCCTTTTATCGACGACGAACAATTCCCACTTCACTAAGGTCACACTAGGGTGAAAATTGGATAAGAAATATACAACCCTGTTATCTTTCTACTTGACCCAGCGGACACCATTGTACGATGAACGATATTCGCTATCTCCTCTTTTCATGCCTTTGTCCTGTATTTAAATTTTTGGCAAATTTTTACGATTTTTGCGAACCGTACCACATGCTAAAATGTTATGTAATTTCAATGTAACAAGAAGATCAACGCTGGTAAAAAAGTTATCAAAGTAAATATGATAGAAGCCACTGATAATAGATTTCGTTAGATCAATAACAACTTTTTCTCCTAACCCATAACTGACGTTATTATCTTTTTTACTTGTGTAAATTTCAAATTCGCAAACAAAACCTAACTCATCAGCTCGCACCCACACTTTATAGCCTCATTTGATCGGCTTAGCTGGCAAATATTGCTTTATCGAACTCTTGCCTTTGAAATTGATCATTGACTCATCAACAGATTGGTTCTTGTAAGGTTTCCACATTTCTTTAAAATTGTTATTTAGAATATCATTGGTCTTATTTTGTAAAGTTTGTCATAATTCGGATCTTGCCTTGGAAGTTCTTTTGTATTATCGCTGATGTGTAAGTTACCTAAAATAAAACTGAAGTGATTGACACTCATTAGATTACTTACATATGGATCATGCAATTGAACATTATTAGACCAATAATCTCGGTATGAAGGGAGCTTTTTAATTCTCATTATGATATTTATTCCTAAAAATGTAAGTATTTCCGATTTATCAAGTGGATCAAATTGAAGTTTCTTTTGTGTAGCATACAAATTTGTTTGATGAACAATCATTTCCATGAACCTTGAAAAAGTAAAGAAAGAAAAATATCCGAAAGACTTGGTACTTCATCCGGTAAGTTTGGTCCCACAAGATTAGTAAATTTAACCCTTTGTTGCACGGTGTTATGTATATGTCACACCTTTTTGTACATCGTTTAATGACTCCAAAATTTTAGTTTTAAGGTTTATTTTTTATGAAATAAATCATTTCCAGGTCCAGATATGTTACTTTACGGATGAATCAAGTTTTGTAACGATAATATTAAATTAATTATTTGTTATTAAGGGGGGAGACTCGTGTAAMGCGCTAAAAGAAAGGTCATTTTTGAAGATTTTTTTTAATAAGAAAAAATTAACAAATTTTTTTAAAATTTTTTGTGTTGTTTGTAAAACTATCGAACTTATAAAAAAAAATTATTTTGGCCTAAAAATATATATATTTAACGAATATGGCGGCTTTTTAATTATGATGCAGAGTTTCACGCTGTGCAGCCTAYAGCTTTATAGAACGGACCTAGAACAAAAACCAATGAAAATTTATTTTCCTTATGATACTGCGCTCTAGTTATACCTAAATCCGCAAAAGAAAAATACATAATTCATAAAAATACAGCGCTTTAAAAAAAAAAGTTGATTTTTTCGATAAAATTTTGTTAAAAATCTGTAAGAAAGAAATGTTAAATAAATCTGTTTTGTCATATATTTAGGTATAACTAGAAGAGAATTTATTTGCCTTTAAAATCCTTTTTGTTGCAAGTCAATTGATCAATTAGTTTTTTAGCTATGTTGCACAGCAGATTGGAAAAAGTAGTTTCGAGAAAAACGCGTTTAAAGTTTTCGATCGAAAAAAGTAAAGTTTTCGGAGACTTACCATTATTTGCAGCTAATCTGCTATTCCTGCTATATTTACATACATAGGTAATCTCCAGGGACGCCCCAAATATGCTACKTTTTTTATTTTGACGAGCTATTGTATTTTTAATAGTCTCAAAGACGAGAGAAATCGGGCGCTCCGATTACCGCGTATACCTGACCGCACGGTGCGGCAGTGTCTGTAGCATATTTAAAAAGTTTTATTTTGTTATAAAACCCTTTGTACAATATTCTACACACTAAAAATCGATTTCAACAAAAAAAAAATCGATTTTTTTGATCCGTTACACGAGTCTCCCCCCTTAACAAATAAAGTGGAAAAATATTACTTTTTTCATAAAAAAATCATTTTTGAAGAAATTTGACTGTATACATATGTGAAAAAATATGTATTTTTATGTTTTTTTGGGTCGCTAATTACGAATCCGCTATCAGTTTTTCAAAATTCAAAATGGCGGATACAATATGGTGGACAATACACCTAAAATTTTACAATATCAACTAAAAAACAGTATTGTATTCTAGTCTAAATTTTAAGTAAAAAATGTTAAATGTAATTTTTTGATTGGACGCTTATTTTTTAAGAAAAAAATTCATAAATATAAAAAAATTTCAGATACCAAAATATGTATGGATTTTTTTCTTGAAAAGTATTTTTAGTGCCATAGTTGATTAGTGATTTTAATTTCGAAAAACTGATAGCGAATTCGTAATCAGCGACCTCAAAAACTCCTTACAGCCATAATCTCAGTACAAATAATGTTGTACAAAAAATCGTGCAACAAAAGGTTTATATAAACTTTTGGTCTCGAAAAAGATTCCCAAATTCCATCCAAATTCGCTAGACGCTCACTCAAAGGCATAGCATCGATAATATCATCATCGCTGCTAGTGTTTCTTGATAATGATCGAACTCTGTACCTGAAACGCGTGAGTTAAAATTTTCTTCAGATGTTACTGATTCACTGTCAGTATCACATAAACCATCCACTGATTCGTTGTCACTGGGAATATCCAAAAATTCTTCAGATTGTATGTGATTCCATTGGGCTACTGTCTTTACCAGTAGCATCCATTTTGTTGATGTTATTAAAAAACACCAATGAACAGATAAATTCAGATAGAATGTTAGCCGAATGATATGTCGGAGTATTAGTAATAATAATAAAAGTTTTGTAAATATATACTGAATACTTATGTGCAGAGTACACCTAATCTTGTAAAATTTTTCTGTTTCTAATTATATTATCACCTATAATGTTCGCGCAAAAATTATTATTTTTTACTACAACTCGATATGAGTAGATTGTAATGATTTTAACCATTTTTGTGTGTATTATTTATGCGTAAATCTTAGTTTAAGCTATAATAAAATTTTAAATACTAACATCAATGACGAAAACTTACAAAAATGTGTAATAAATTGTAACTATCATGTAATATAAAAAATAATAGTATTAGTTATTTTTATTAATTTTTCGATTTTTTATCGTTTTTAAATAAGTTTATGAGATTTTAACTTTTCCGTCATTTTTATTTAAAAAAAAAGTAATGTATGATTTGTACTCCCAAATAACATACAGATTTTTTTCAAAATTTTACGAAATTTTTTCCAATACGACGGGTCAAAAGTCAAAAACTTATATATTTGGAAATAAAAAATACTATCATATTCTACCGTAAATTGCAAGTCAAAAATGTTTTCGTAATATTTTGATTTGATGCATACTTTTCGAGAAAAAACTTCATACATATTTTGGTATCTGAAATTTTTTACTATTTATGAATTTTTTTCGTAAAAAATATGCGTCCAATCAAAAAATTGCATTTAACATTTTTTACTTAAAATTTGGACTAAAATACGATAGTGTTTTTTATTATTTGATATTGCAAAATTTTAGGTGTATTGTCCACCATATTGTATCCGCCATTTTGAATTTGGAAAACTGATAGCGGATTCGTAATTAGCGACCCAAAAAACATAAAAATACATATTTTTTTTCACATATGTATACAGTTAAATTTCTTCAAAAATGATTTTTTTATGAAAAAAATAGTATTTTTCCACTTTATTTGTTAATAACAATTAATTAATTTAATATTATTGTTACAAAACTTGACTCATCCATAAAGTAACATATCTGGATCTGGAAATAATTTATTTCATAAAAAATAAATCTTAAAACTAAAATTTTGGAGTCATTAAACAATGTACAAAAAGGTATATTATAGGACATATATATGCAACAAAGGGTTAATTATTACCGATTTTATATTTAAAATAATATAAAGTTTATCTCAGACACTTTCTACTAGTATCATTGGCTACATGATATTTTAAGATACTTAAGACGACATTAAATATTGATTTACGATTACTAAATAAATTTTAATAATAAAATAGTTCACTTTAATATCTTCAAATGTAATATATAGATATATACCACTGAATAAAAATACATTAAAGAATATTTTTTTCCTAATATAACTTCATAAAAATTGAAATAAATTCGAAGTGAAGAACTGCCAAAGAGAATTGAATCAACTTCATTAAAAATTTTTAAAGCTAAATGTTTAAAAAATAGAAAACAACACACTTTGTCAGAAACTCGAACAGAATCAAATAAAATATTAAATCTTCTTACACATTAATATGATAACATCATAATCATTAAAGAAAACATTATTGTACACGTATTAAATAGCAAGTGTCTGTAAAAAAGCCACATACTTTTTATAGAAATGTTTTATTAAAAAACAAATATTCAAGTCCACATTACTGTTCGATGGAAATCGCGGGAAGATGATTTCTTTCATCAAGAGGAAATGTACAAAATCGTCTAATAAGTCACTTACGAAATATAACTATTTGACAACTTTATACATTTCCAAAGAAATGAGGAAAAAATTTTATAAAAGCAACAACAAACATGTAAACAAAAAGTAAAATGCAGAAGATTGAAACTAATATTATTCATGCACACTCGCGCGAAATGTTAGAGTTACATATAATACTAGTGAGTGCAAATACTTTGATGAGTTTTGATGTAGAAAAAAAGATTAATTAATTTTATTAAACACTGTTTATTTTATCAAATAATCACTATTATTTTTTACAAACTATTACATTTAAACTATGTTGTAACAATTGGAGACAGCGTAACACTAAATATGACGTGGCTTTTTTTAATGACACTTAACGCTGCGTTTATTATATATATGCTAAGATTAAGATACTTTCTTTTAATAAATTCTGGAATGCATAAAAACCGTTAATTAATGGATTATGCATGGATCGCTGTAATGAGTAGCTGTTATGATTCACGATTCTTTTATGCACTTTTATGCACTTTTATGCACTTCGAAATTTCTAGAAAATAAATGTTTCAATTTTAATAAGTTTACATTGATATAGGTCTTGCGATTCTGGCAATAATCTTCTTTTTTTTTCTTTTATAATTCTATCATCTTTTCAGTTAAACAATTGTCTCACAGTGTTAGTCAAATATAACTTTCTGACTTTTTGAACTAATTTTTCAATTTAAGGAAACAAATTTAAGGATATATTATCTCCATTTCCATTTATGATGCAAGAATTACGAAAAACTAATAGATTATTTTAGATTGCATTTAAAAGTAATGCAAAAATGTTAGCGGCGATTAGAATCCAGGGGTCAAAAGTAATTCAAATATAAGTAAAAGTATTCAAATATAGAAAGAATTTAATAGAAATGCAATATAAAGATATAAGAGTAACAAAACTTACAATTTTTTATATAAGTACTTTAAAAGTTCCAAATGATTTATATCAAGAAACACGGTAGTGTCTCGTACCAAATTCACACGCGAGACGAACCGTATCTTTACAAGATCAAAAATTGAGACGAGCCAAGATTATCAGATCTCAATAACGGTTTAGCCGATTGAGTTGATAATAAGTTCAATCGATAGCGCATACTCAAATTATATAATAAAAGTATGCTTATTTTTACTGTACGTACTGTAGGAAAAAAGTTATTATAATGTAAAGTGTAGAAATAAAAAAATTGATCTCCGGGATGTACATATGTACGTACTGTTTCAATTTTTAGACGTTAGGTGCGCTAGYGTCATTGATTGACAGCAGTGCTCACAAGGTTGCGTTCCGATACTCACTGTGAGTACTCAAAATTTATAGCATACGTAACGCACACTGTAGATATTGAATACTCGCAGTAAATAACGGAATGCAGCCCAAATAACATTTATATATATTTATATATATATATATATATATATAATTATATGGTTGATATTTTTACTAAACAAGTATGTAGAGAAGGTATACCTAACATTTGGATTAAAGCCAGCTACAAACCTAACCTAACCTGCACCTTAAGTACTAGCAGCGCCAAGTTTGTTTGTATTTTTAATATATTCTTTTTATTTTGATTAAATTTGTTATTTTTTGATTAAATATTTTAATTTTTTTAATAGTTTAATAGTTTATTAACTAAAGCGCTCACGGTCAAAGCTAGGTCTTCGTGCTGAAATTTCTTATGTGACTTTGTATACATATCTCAAGTTCAACTGCGCGCCGAATTATATTTTCGGTCTTGAAACACAGTCTTAAGATGAACATGGATAGTAAATCACAATATTAAATTGATAATCAATTTAATAAWTATGATGCTAACAAGCATYTCAATCSCTTATTCCCCCCGAATACTGTAAAGAATTTGTTGCGAAAAATAACACCTCAGCCAGGGATCGAACCTGGAACCTCTCGACTTTCCGGGGCGAGCGTCTTACCTTCTCGACCACTGAGACCGAAAATATAATTCGGCGCGCAGTTGAACTTGAGATATGTATACAAAGTCACATAAGAAATTTCAGCACGAAGACCTAGCTTTGACCGTGAGCGCTTTAGTTAATTAATTGTTGTGTTTCACATATCGGTCACGAATCTATTCTTAATTTTAATAGTTTATATTTTTATGTATTTATTTTTTCAATATATTGTATTTTCAATATATTTCATAGTCTTTTCTTAAATTCTACTTGACGCCATTTCCTAATGAGGCGCGCTTTGCCTCCGCAGAGATAGGATGCAGACAGGGGCGCCTTTGCGTGTTCCAATCAACTGCTCCAATACGTTAGCAATGATCTTTATTGTATGGTGTGTTATTTACAATGTTGATGTGTGAGCTACATACAATGTGTGTGTTATATACAGTATGTGTGATCGACGCGTAGTCTACGCGGTGAGCGCAGCTTGTGTTAGGATAGTGCTGGCCCTGAAAAGAGCCGTTGGTCGCGGAGGTCACGCTCTTGGCCTCCACTCGAGGCGTGGTACCGTGGTCGTGACGCGCCTGGGTCCCCAACGGCGTAAGGCTGGCGGCGTGCCGGGCGGCGTGTATGATCGTTCCGGTAGGTCGTTGGTTGTCTGCGATCCGTCTTCACCGGCGCCTTCACCTGCGTGTAGCGATTCTTAGGCTGGGGTCGCTCGTCCTCACTCCTCGACTCCCAGTCGCTTTCACTCTGCATCGCCTGCGAGGTTGTGATCGGCAAGCACTGGACGCCGCGGTGGACGCGGTCTGACCGCCGCGGTGGAGTCCTGCTGAGAGGGGACAGCAGTGCTGGTGGACGCCAGAAAGGTGAGGTGAACCTTCTCACCCGTACGTCCCAGGAGGAGGACCTCATCAGGAGGTCCCTCGGCGGTCTCGTGAGCCTCGGTGGTGAGAGGTCCAGCGGGATGAGCTTCCACCGTGGTGCGGGTTCCGGCGATCTTGGGCCGTCCCTAGGTGGAGAGGCTGGATGCTCCCTGGTACGGTAAGGCGGCAGCTTGGCGTCACTTAGCTCAGCTCGCTGTAATACCTCGTCGTTGTAGCTCCGGCTTACTCCGTCTGTTACAGACTCGAAGTGAAGCGTAGAGGCTGCCGGCGCGAGTATATATAGCCCTGGTGGTGATTCTTCACTTTCGCGAAACTGCGACGCGGCCGACACCTGTCGGTGGTGCCGCGCTATCGCGGTTGCTTATCGCGGGCGTTTTCGCGAAAGCCGCGCGCCTGTGCTTGCGCTTCGTCGTCACTTCGCATACCGGACTGCCTATTGTTTGGCGCCCCATTGCTTGTGTGGTCGCACCGACCGCCACACCTAATATCATATTTTTTTATAGAAAGTATATATACGACAGCTTTTTTGAAAGATAAAATTATTGTTCTGTTTTTATTGTAAAAAGAGCGTGTACTTGGCGCCTTTTTTTACTTTTTTTTAAAAAAAGGTAATTTTTGATAGATACAGTTTTACTGCAATATATTAGTTGTTCTGTAAATAAAATTTTAATTTAATTTATATTACTACTCGTTTTGTTTGTTATCAATAAAAATTAAACTCTTTTTAGAACAACTAATCTCTGCATTGCATTGAAACTTTGCATAAATCATCTAAACTTAAAGTACTTATAAAAAAACATTGAGAATTTTGTCATGTATTTCTTCACTTCCGTTAGCACACTTTTACTTTTATTTGGACTATTTTTGACGCAAATTCTAAGTCGCTGCTAATTTATATTATTTTTAAATCCGATCGAGAATAATTTTTTCACAAGTATTTTATCGCAAATGAAAATAAAAATAAATATGTAATATACAGGGTGTTTCTTGAATCGATCATTACGGTTTTTGAGATACCTTCGATGGATTGACAACATAATGTTTTTAAAAAATTAATAATAATAAACTGACTCAATCGAATAAAAATCAAATTAAAGGGGAAGCCTAGCTGGATGTCAGTAGCCAATAACTTATTTCATTGAAGCACGAAGTGCTTACAAATTTAAACTTGAAATATACAAAGCGCTTTCGACCCTAATTGGGTCATCTTCAGTGACAATACTCAACGCAATTATTATTGAAATTATTGAAAAGAACTTATTCAATGAAATTGAAACTATAAGTAGTCATATCAGAAACCAATCTATTCCTATTACACTGTGCTGGTTGCAAAATGCAACAAACTAGGCACCCGGGGGGGGGGGGTAAACCTAATTCGAGTACGCTAAATCCAATGATGCCAATCGTTTTTAAAAGTTAGCTCGCGTTTTCGAGCAATTTCAATTTAAAAATTTTAGGCTCAAAGAACCTTTTGGAACATTCTGGAATTTTCTGAAAATCTGATCAAGGCCGAAGAGCTTTCTGGAACCTTCAAGAACCTTCCATGGATTGTTTATTGATCATTCGTGAAACTTCCATCACCGCTACTGCCACTTGGTCAAATGAGTATATAAGCGCTGTTAACCGCCGTTGAGAGCTCAGTCTTTTTTCAGAAGTCAAAATGTTAACATCTAAATATTAAAGAAAATAACCAAACTGAAGTGAATAATGAAAAGAGATTGTTCATTGTATTGGTTTGTAAAATCAATTAATTTAAAATATCAAAAATGGATAAATGTTCTAAATTGAATACTTTTTGTTACATATGTGGAAAATTTGTAATTAAGACCAGTCGGCGTAAAATAAGTGCTGAAGCTGCTGATTTGTATCAACAATATTTCTCATAAAATGTTTTTGCTGATGTGTATTGGACGCCGTCTATTGTTTGTACAACATGCGTTTTGAATTTGAATAAATGGACAAAAACCGAAGCCGCTATGCCATTTGGTGTTCCGATGATTTGGATAGATCCAAGAGAACATGATTCAGCTGAATGTTATGCGTGCGTGAATTATACTGACGATATGAACAGAAGAAAAAGTGGTTCTTTGAAATACATTCCAACAACATATTCAATTGCCGCTGCCGCATTTAAATGCAATTCCTGTTCCAACAAAACCAATTTCAACAGAACAATCTGAGCCATCAGCATTAGAAACCATGAAAACTGAAGAAGCAGGCGTATCAATGTATGAACCATCAAATGTCACTGCGCCATGTAATCACATTGAAATCACGCAATCTCGTTTGAATAATATAATAAGCCTGAAATTATCACAGCAACAATCCATTCTTTTGGCAAAGGACTTGAAACAAACGAACATTTTGGCAGCAAATGTTCAGATATACGGAGCAATCAATCATCATCATCATTTTACGAATTTTTTTCAAATCCATTGAGAATAATTCACTCGCTTATTGCACTAATATCCGTGGTTTGATTTTAACGATGCAAAATAAATATAATCCCGAGCATTGGCGATTGTTTATCGATTCGTCAAAAAGCAATTTGAAAGAGGTTCTGCTACACAATACCAATTCAAAAAATTTCATTCCGATTGAACTGAGCACCAATACAAAAGAGACATATGCATCGCTAAAAAAAATCATCGATTTAGTGCAATATAATGACCATAAATGGAAAATTTGTGCCGACTTAAAAGTGATGGCTCTTTTAAGAGGTATGCAAATGGGTTATATCAAAAATATGTGCTACGTGTACTTGTGGAATACTCGTTTTGCCAACGACCAATATAACGAACGGCTAGCCTTTATGTGAGGACTTTAGATTGCGACAAAACAACATTACTGAGATTCCACTTGTGCCGATCGAAAAGATTTTATTACCGCTCCACATCAAACTAGGAATTGTTAAAAATTTCATAAAAGCATTGAATCCAGAAGGAAATGCATTCAACGAATTGCGTCGTATTTTTCCACGGTTAAGTGGGATGAAAATAAAAGAAGGTAGATGTCTAAATCTGAATGTTGATCTATTGAACTTTCATTTTGTATTATATTTATTTTACAGGAATATTTAATGGACCGGACATTCATCGTTTGATGAGGGACAAACGATTTGAAAATGCATTCATTGACATGGAGCTTGTGGCATGGGATTGTGTGAAAACAGTTATTGACAATGTCGGAATTCATCGATTCGAAAATTGGCGCATACTAATTGAAGACATGCTTACTGCTTTTCACCGTTTAAATGTTCGAATGTCAAAAATTCATTTTTTTGCATTCCCGTGTAGAAAAATTCGCCGTACAATCACCAAACGAATCCGATGAGCATGGCGAGCGTTTTCATCAAGTGACGGCGAGGCTCGAACATTGGTACAGCGGCAAAAGGCTACATGCTCTTTTAGTTGATATATGTTGGAATTTACAAGAAGAAGATGACGATACAGAAGAATCAGGGCAATCAGAGAATGAAAAATGAAAAAAATCAAGAAAAATGTTTTTTTTGAAAATGATGAAAAATCGATTGAATCGATTCAATTTTTTTCAAATAGTTTCTATTCGATATGTATTCGTCGATACGATGTCTATTCGATCGATTTCCATCGATTAAAATTCAATAAATGGTAAAAAAATGATAAAAAATACGTTTTTTGGGGGGGTCTTTGGGCCTAAAATTTTTAAATTGAAATTGTTCGAAAACACGAGCTAACTTTTAAAAACGGTTAGCACCATTGGATTCAGCATACTCGAATTAGGTTCACCCCCCCGAGTACCCAGCTTGTTGCAAAAAAAGTCTCCAATTCGAGCACAGTGTTATTAAGAGGATCACTCAAAAAACAAATAATCTTGATCAAATGAATAATTATTGTTACGGTGTTTGCAATATACTAAGAGGTTTGTTAATGATAATTCTGACATCCTATTCGAAAGCTGATAAGGGGAACGCTACAGTTGCTATGAATTTTTCTGATCACAGAAAAAAGATTGAGATGTTTTCTGATTCCAATACCTACACCATATATAATAAAAAATGATCCCATAAAAGAAATAAGTAGTAATGTAAGGAACGTATTAGCTCGTTGATTAAAGAAAGAATATATAGACATGCATATATATAGAAAATTATTCACAGACTGTTTATTACCTAGAACATATGGTTTGCCGAAATTACATAAAGTAGATTATTCGCTTCGAATTATTGTTTCTTCTCTAAAAAGTCCTCTGTATGAATTGGCGTGCTATCTACATAATATCATAAAACATAGTGTCCCAGAAGTAATAAGCTCTGTGGGTAACAATTTTAAATTAGTGAAAGAACTAAATGGTAAATATTTAAAGTCAGGATGCAATTTTGCATTTCTAGACGTAGTGCCGCTATTTACTAATGTAGAAACTGAGAGGGTATACGAAAGGATCTCCAACCGGTGACACTTGATAGAAAGTAACACATCAATCTCGAAAAATGAATTTATAAATGCAATAAAGTTTGTAGTATTGGAGTCAACACTTTTTTCATTCGATAAAATAGTGTATAAACACATTTTTGGCACACCAATGGGTTCTCTATTGTCGCCTATTATAGCTGATTTGATTTTGCAGGACTTAGAAATAAAGGCCATCGAAAGACTGCCTATAAAACTTCCAATATATTATAGGTACGTTGACGATATCTTGTTAGCAGCTCCCACTGACCAGTTGTTAATGATGTTGGAGACTTTCAATTCGTTTCATGATAGATTACAGTTCACATTAGAGATCAGTAAAAATAATAGAATTAATTTTTTGGATGTTACCATTATCTTGGATGATCAAAGAATCATATTTGATAGATATGAAAAACCATCAGATACAGGGAGATATATTAATTATCATTCTCAACATTCATTGCAAAAAGAGAGCATTGTCTTTGGGTTGGTTGATAGAACAATATTGTTGTCTCACCCTAAATTTCATGTTAAAAATTTGACATTATCAACACATTATTGAACAACTGCTTTCCGTTGTTTTCATTTTTTTGACAATTAACACAAGAATTAAGATGCTAGCCAATAGAGCTAGCGAGCAGTAAAGAAGATAATAATAACGATCATCTGTCTCTTAATAACAAAAAGAATTTTTTCACTATTCCATATGTTAGATCTACCTCGGAGAGTTTTCTGCCGATTACAAAACATTATGGTTTTAATATGGCTTATTCTATCCCGAACACTCTAAATAAATTTATCAGAAGAGACAAAGATAAAATTGATTCAATGTCACAAAATAATTGCGTATATAAGATAAGCTGTTTCAATTGTGACTGATACTACGTATGTGAGACAAACAAAAAGACGTTTGGGAACGTTTAACGATTAAAAAAGCACAAATCTGATATTAATAAAAAGAATGATTTGTTGTCTCTAACCATAGGTCTCTAACCATAGGTTAAAGATTAACCATGATATAAATTGGAGTGAGGCAAAAATATTAGGTAGAATCTTCATATATTAAAAGGATAGTTTCTGAAATGGTTTTTATTAAAAGACAATGTAAGGTTTTAAATAAGCAAAGTGATACGGACTTGCTTTCTGATACGTATCTCCCAATCATTGACTTTCTTTCTCTTTCCTAGCATACGTTACTGTTTGTTTTTTTCTCCTCCTCTCTCGAATCACCTTGATGATTTGACAGTCTTAAATTGTTATTCCTTATTCATTTGTTGTTCGTCCGCGGAACTGTTTATTGCGAGATTTAATGTAAGACAAAAATTGTTATAATGCCGTGATCGATTCCTGGAAAGGTTCCTTTACAAAAAAATAATTAATATAAGAGGAATTACAAATATCGTTCGTGAATCAATTTATTGGCTTGTAATAATATGCAAATATATATAAATATATATAAATATATAATATATAATAAAAATTTTCTTTATACAAAGATCGAACATGCAAACATACTACATATTGATGAACATTTTAATATCATAAGAAAAATTTCAAAATTGTTCATTTTTTTAATAAAAAATCAAATTTAAATTGTTTTTTTAAATGGAACCAAATAATTTTCTTTTCATATTTTTGTACTACATAAAAAGATAAATTCATCGATATAATTATGTATCATTTTGATTATTTACTTTACTTTAATAAATACGTAGGGGAGACCGAGGTAGGTCGAAACAAAGGTCGAATTAAAACAACAACGATATCTCGAAACCAATAATAGTCGATAATCGGGCAACAGTACAGTTTTAATATATGTAAACCAAGGTTAGTTCGTCATGTGTTGACGACATGCAGTGAGCAAGTTGTCTCTTTGTAACGTTCGTGTTATCAAATTAACCTAAAGTAAGTTTGCGCAATATTTTTTGAAATTATAGTATTTCTTTTGTTTAGACGTTACCCGGGTTTTACCTTCGATATTCTTGTAACTTAATAATTTAAATTTTTGATTTGAGGTTAGTTTTGTATATGTTTATTAGTTGTCTCAGGTTCCCGAGCTGCATGATGCTCTTCAAGTCAGAATCCTCTTAAAATCTTCGGACAAAAAGAGGATAACTTCCGTAGACCTAAGTCTCTCCCTTAAGGAGATTCCCTAAGGAAAGACACTTCAAGTCCTCGTCTTGGCATTCGCCCTAAGCCCCACGGGAAAAACCACAGATAAAAAAAAAATGTGGATAAGGCGGACTTCTTTTTTTTCCTTCGTCTTTACTCCTGGCGAACTTCTTTACTTTCTTGCCGTCATTTTCTATTTCCGTTCCGTTTCCTTCTCCAGCTCTCTGTAAATAAAACGTACAAATTCTAACAGTAAAAAGTTTTTTTTTTACTCAAATAAATAAGTTTGAGTTCTGACGCATTCCCTCTTATTACTCCCTTCTTTCATAAAAGGACACTAATATATCCAAATGCACGACCTTACTCCTCTTTAAATTATTTTTCTCGAATCCCTTTTCTGCACGGAATTTTAATTTTTTTCCTTTGCCCTTCCTCTATCTTGAAGACATTATTTTCCTGTACAACTTTCATGGTCATCGCTCTTTGGACAGCCGTCTTCAGAGAGGTTATATGTTCTAACTGGAGTGTTTGCTTCACGAAACCGCTCGGCAACGCCGAAATAAAGTGCGCACACGCAATCTTGTCCCGCGATTCGTGAGAGCACTCAAGGTAAGCCAGTCGCGATAAACGTTCTAGCTCCACTCCGAGTATAACAAAATCGTCCTTCTGCCTGCGATTCGTGAACTGCGAATAATAAACCCGCGTTAAATGTCCCTCACCAAAACGAAATTCTAGCTTCGATTTCAATTCAAAAAAGCTTAAGTTCTCCAGTGCTACCACCCCGTCTAAAACCGAAAACCCCCGTCTAAAAACTTTCCTCCTCAGACTCGAGGCCAGCACGACGGATTTCGAAAAATTATTCCATTTATTTGCGAGCGAAATTAACTCGAACTGCACGAGGAGTACCCACGGAGCACTTCCATCGTAAATATCAGGTTTCAATTTGTAGCCTAACTCCCCAAAATTTGGAGGATCGCGCACGTCACTTCCCACACGGAAAGAAATGACTTAATATCAGCTATGTCAATATAGCAAATGTCAATAGCTAGTTCGAACTTTTCTGTCATTGCTAAAAGTTGGCTATTAATGATAAAATACATTTGCTGCGAGATATAATTTTATTAGCTAAAATTAAAAGCATAGTTTAACACGAGTAGCTAAGAAAGTGGCACACGGAAAGAAATGACTTAGTGATTTCAGCTAAATATCAATAGCTAGTTCGAACTTTTCTGTCATTGCTAAAAGTTGGCTATTAATGATAAAATATATTTGCTGCGAGATACAACTTTATTAGCTAAAATTAAAAGCATAGTTTAGCACGAGCAGCTAAGAAAGTGCAGCTATTCCTCAATCCTTCCGCGCGTAAACCCGAGCATTTGATTCACAATTGTTTCAACGCGTTCTAAGTACGGCCGGTATTCCGCGATCATGCTGTGTACGGTTTTCTGCGTAAAAATAAAATATGTATATTGTTAATATTGTAATAAAAGAAATGGACGAAGTATCCCGTCTATTAAATAATTGGGGTGTATCAAATGATGTAATGAAAAGATTCAAAGGTAAGTACATATAATCTAATTATGTACTTTTTTAAAAATTACATATAAAGTAAGCATAAATTAAATTAATTTTAGCCTTATATTTTATTTTATACTGTAAAAATAATTATATAGAGCCTGTATAACTGCAATCATCATTCAGAGAAGTATGAGAAAAGTTGAATCTCTATAATACGCGATTAGCAATATTCGAGTAATTGTAAACCGACATAATAGCTTTAACATATAAGTTATACTATTTTAAAGTTTTTCATAAAAAGTTTTCATACATTATGTTTTTTGAAGGATATAACTTTATATATTAAGGCAATTATATATCGATCTGTACATAACCTCATTATTTGCTGTTTATAATGACAATCTATCTTGCATTTTCTCTTTAGCTTTTTAAAGTTTTGTATGATATTACGTGTTATTTAAAATTGAATATTGTCCTTTCAAAAAACCGAATACGGATTGATCATTTGCCAAAGATGACGGAACTAATCTTGGAAAAATTGATACCTATTGCTGGTGAACGCTTAGATTTTCTGGAACATTTACTGCTATACAAAGAAAAAAATACGGAAAGTTAGTATATTAACCCATTTCAAACATGAAACATCATTTAATTCTAGCAGCGAATATTTTTTGCTGTAGCACCTATATTTTAACAACTAATAAATTGAGCTTTGGTAGCAACGACTTTTGCTGTCCTTATTTTAAAGAAACGTTTTAGCTGTCACGACTATATTTTAGCTTCGTTGGCTAATCCTTTCTTTGAGTGCATATTAACGTTTAATTCTGACTCGGGATTCTGACGCGGGAAATTCTATTATAGGAAGAATTTAGTTGTGTCAATTCTTTCTCGTAATTGTAGAAACTCCTCGTCCCGTCATAACATCGTTATCAACTCCTCTTGCTGCTGTTGAAGCGCGTGTTCCTCCCGCATCTGCGGGAAGGAATTCCTCCATCGAAGAACCGTTTCTGGATTTCGGGATTTCAGATTCCCTTGAGGACCGAGTGCAAATTTTTTTCCTCGGCGTAGCGATGCTCCGCGTTCGCTCTTTCGTTCCGATGTCCGAACGCGATCACGGACGAGTCTCCAAAATGTTACGATCGCGACGCGCTCGAGCGAACTCGCGTTTTCACGGCACACTTTCACGAGCACAATACTACCACACAACGCGTATTCTCACTCCTCTCAATCGCACGAATGATTAAGGAACCACAGAGACTTGAAATGAACAGGGAACTTTATTCAAAAGCTGTGAACTCGAAACAACCGAACTTTTTGAATACAGCCATTAACATCAATTTCAAAGGAACATCGTTCCTTTTTCTTTCATCGATCTTCTCTCCGCGCTTGTATCGATTTTTCCGCGATCAGCTGCTCTCAAAGCCGAACGACTCCGACGGAACAAGAGACGAAGGCGTTGCGACGCAACAAATTAATTTTAAAAATAACATTCTTTAACAATATTTCTTTCCTTGTTTATCGTACAATTAAAATTTCAATAAAAAATTATTCATATCTTCATATATTATCTATTTCTTTTACATTTTTAGACATCATTGAAAGAAAAATAATTTGTGCATTTCATAAATATAATATTTTAATATGTAATGTTTTTGTCTAGTAAATGAATTATTTATTTAAAAAAAGTAATATTTGTGCGCGTTTTTTAAAGAATAAAAACATTTCTCCTCATATGTAAAATTTATAATGAAGTATATTTAACAACATGATATTTTTACAAACGCAAACAAATTGATAAAATCAATTTTATATCATATTACTGTCGTAAGCTAAAAAAAACTTGGGTTAAAAATTTTTCCCAAAATATTCTACAATATTATGAAAAGAAACTTAATTGAAAATTTTTCGTGAAATATTGCTACATATATAAGTGTTTCAAAAATGTTGCATGTGGAATATAAAACGATTCTAAAGAAAACAACTTTTTTCTTTTGTAAAAATGCATCTGACAAGTAGTTTTTGCACGAAAAAAGAGTTAACGAATAAGCGTTCTTGTCAATGCTTAACACGGGCGCTTCTCAATCGTTTGTATTTAGTTCATCACTTTTTTTCCATATTGTATTGCTTAAAATAAAGTGAACAAAATATTGTTCTTATTCCTAATAATAAAATAATAAAAAAATTTTTTTATCTCTGTAGCACTGAAAATAAACACAATTATGAGTTATAATGTGTGATGTTTAAGCTGAGCGTTCTATTATTCTAAATATTCCATAATTGCGGTTCAAAAATATTTGGTCATTTAAGAACTTCTTTGTTAACATTGACAATAAGAACAGGTTTTTTCTTTTTCACAATTTTTTTATCTTTCTATAATTTTTTGTAATTTTTCCGAATTTGTAAATAATTTTGTAGATAATTGTTTTAAAAATATAAATAAAAAAATTGAAACATTTTAATAGAATTGTTATTATTTTATATTATTATGTAAATATTTTAACTTGATAACTTGATAAAAACCAATATTTTTAAAAAAATCCCTTGTTAATTTTATTACAAAAAAAATAAAGAAATATAAGTCAATATAGCTCGCTTTTTGAGTAAAACAACAATAATGTTAATATAAGATCAAGGAAACGAGCAAAAATTAGATGGACTGTAATTTAATTTGAATTTTTATTGTCGACAATACAATTATAAATTAGAACGTTTCGACATAACTATATCATCTTCAGCATATTAAATACAAATATAATAAATAATTTAAAGATAAATAAGAAGGTCAATACATTGTTATAGACGCTAGACCAACATCAAAAGTTAAACGCTTAAAACTAAATATATTAAATGTATTAAATATAAATTATAATTAAAATAATGAAGTACTTTTTTATAAACACAGTGAGTCCGGTAAAAAGTAACATAGTTCATATAATATAGCATAGTCAGTGTTTAAAAAGGTGAAATAAGTTAAACTGATTCTCCGTTTGAAGGCGAGAAAAAGTGAGGTCAGTGTGATAAAAGTATTTGTATGTTTGTAAGTATTTGTGAAGAAGAAGTCCAAAGAGAATGTGATTGTAAATTATTAAAATTACAAGAGTAACAGTTACAATTAATATGTGAAATAGTGAGAGTATGTTATAAGGACTTACTGTATTATAGATAGATTAAAATAATCTTTATTCCTAATGTAGTAGTACATATATATCCGGAATCGGATAGAGATCATTTTAAATGACACAGAGTGATTATAAAACTATTGTGATAGAGATCAGTTCTGATAGTTAGAAACAGTAATAAAACTAATAACGAACATGTCGTTAGTGATGGTTTGAAAGATTTTCTAGTAAACAAAAATAAGAGTCATTCACAAATTTAATGTCTTTTTGTGAATTGATACTGTTAAATTGTTCCTTAGTATGCAACATCTCCGAAATCAGTCTTTTGTTGTAATTGGGTTCTGTGTCTAAAATTTTAATTTTCCCAATCAAAAGAATGCATTACAACTTAGCATGTTTTCCGAAATGACAGAATGCTTCGATTCATCTAACTTAATATTGTTACGATGTTCTTAGACTCTTGTTCTTAATTGTCTTTTGATTTGTCCTACGTGTAAGACATCACAATCCTTGCAGTGAATTTTTTAAACTACGTTCTTTTTATATGTGTGATCTGATCTTTGTGTACTCTGACAAATTTACTGAGTTTATTTAAGTTTTTGAAACCAACTTAGATTTGTTGATTAAAGAAGCTGTAATTTCCGAAATATTACGTATGTATGGAATTACAAAGTATTTTTTTTTTGTTTCAATGTCTGTCTCTTTAATTTTTTTGGAACTATTATTTTATTTGTGGCTAGAGATAGTTTATTATTGAACAGTTTTGTACAGGCTTGTAATAGAGAATAGACTCGTTTGCTGTAACACTTGATTTATTAAAAATGTAAATTTAATATGCCAGTTTCAACTGTTTGTTCGCTATTCGCCCGCACCAAAAACGGTCGTGTATTTATAAATATGTCATTGTTTTTGTAATGCCTATTATTAAATAATATTTCGATCGTCGATTACAAATATCGAGTCTTAATGTCGATCGCACATCGAGTAACAATTATCAATAAATGGCGCTAAGTTTCATTCCATATCTCATTAAATATAAACCTTTTTTAAAAAAAGGTAAAAAAAGCGCTAAGTGTACACGCTTGTCGTAGAAAATAAAAATATAACTCAAGTGATATTTAAAAACTCAAAAGTCATACATATTCAATTCAAATAATATATATATATCCATTGTACAAAAGATTTGATATCAATAAATGACGCTAAATTTAAATGATTTAAATTATCCTTAATTAAAAAAAAATAAAATTTAATCTATCAATTTGTGTAATATTATAATACTCAGCCCAAATAATATGTACTTTATTTGTGTAAAAGATTTGAAATCAATAAATAGCGCCAAGTTTTATATAACCATTCCAAAGTCTTCCTATTCCAACCAAAGTAATATGTATCTAATTAAAAAAAATAAAAGTGGTATAATTTAAAAAAAAATGTAGTATGTACATTTGTTTTCCCATTCAAGAATCTTCCAATTCAAGTATATAGTAAATATTGGAAAAAAGATTTAAAGAGGAAACACCACAAAATGAGAAAATTTTAATGGAATAAAAAAAATTTTAATAATGTAAAAAAACTTGGCGCTGCTAGACCTCAATTATCGAGAAAATTATCAGGAATTCTCCATTTCGTCTGAAACAGGATCCGCCTGGCTAGCCAGGCCCTGGCGAGCATTCTCCCCAAAGTCCTTGGTCGATCTTGTGACTCTCCCTCCGTTTGATCACACGGCGGGGTCCTTTCTATGTTCATCCCCTCTGTATCGCCAATATCACTCAGAAGCGTATCCTCTGTATCGAGGGTGGAGGTGGTGGTAGCAGGAGTGGCGGCGGTGCAACGTTACTGTTGTGGTTCGAATAGTTCGGCCACACCAGAGCCTACTGCATTTGTTCTGTCGAAAAAGATATAAAATTGATTCTCGTTTGCACCTTAAAAAGAATGTATTTAGAATCGCATTTCCGTATTACCCGCAGCGTGAATAAGAAGAATGTGTCCTGTCGTTGGATCGCGGACTAACTGTAATCCATCTTGCAGCCCAGAACCCATCTGCAGAAAGCCGACCGGCTCTGTTGGCATCGCTGTAAAAGCAATATCAATTTCTCATCCTTTTGTGAAACTGTGTATTAATTTTGATTGTTTCATACATATTTATGTTATACTTATTATTCACTTGAACGCATTTGGCTGCATAAAAATGATATAAAAATTTAAAAAATATCTGTATTATTGATCTTTCGGATATTCTTTTTGTTTAATAATTTTTTATATCTCTCGTAAATCTTTCTGATGTTTGGTCCAAGAGAATGAAAAGATTTTACTATTATCTCTGTTATTACTTAAATAAAAGAACATGAAATATCGATTGGTCTTGCAAATTGTTTTAACGCATGAATTTTTGTCTTTGTCTGAACGCCTATCGAGCATTGAATTAAATTAAACGGGTATGCGTGAATGATTTACACGACGCGAAAATACGCGCGCGAGCTGCAGACTGGACGATGTAGTTCAGCGTTATTTGGATAAATGTCACTCGGTCAACGAGGCTGGGGAGGTCAACGCGAGGGGTGAATTCGATCCGAAATTGTGTAGGGTTGCTCGTTAGTGGCCCGGATAATCTCTCTCGCCGTGAGATGTTAATTAATTCGAATCTTTGTTCATTGATATGATCCGTTTATATCATCAAAAATAAACATGCGATTTTACGTTCATGTAGGTAAGTATCTTGTATGATACTTTTCTCAGTGATGCGCGCTACTCTTTCATCACTCTGGAATCGTGTAGATCCTGATCAGATGTCAGATCGCTGGGACCTCCTTTCTAGTCAGTGTCGGGGCGAGAACTTGACTCGGGAATCCTTAGCATCACTTTTGGAGAGGAGCAGCATCGAAAGGAGAGAATGGCGTGCCCGAGGAAATGCCGCCGCAGGCACTTCCTCGGGCACGCCATTCTCTCCTTTCGGCCAACCACTCCGTCACTCCACAGTGTGACGGACTCACAAAATGATACATTAAACAAAAAGAAAGTAACGAGAATATACTCCAAATAATCACGGGGTGAACTCTCTCTTAGACAAGGGAGGACCACCCTCGAGGGGTTTCTCTTTTCGGTCGGACCATTGCCCTTATGACAGTGCCGCCGAAGACGTCATGTCACATCAGTAATCAGATCAACTCATGTTGCAAGAAATGTAAATAATTAAACTTATTAACGTTCTCGTTAAAAAAGTATGGGCAAATTAGATAGTCATTTGCAATGCCACACCATAGGATAAGACTCCATCGATGTTAATAATTAATTTGTCGGTGCCAATGTGGGTTTTCTACGGACCAATAGTGACTATTATGTCGATTTAGTTGGCCAGTATTATGAAAAGTTGCCTCGCACTAAACAATACATACCTGAAGAATGTACGATTGCGTTGCAACATTGTTTGTGCCCAATTACAAAACATCAGCTTCCGATGAAAATCATCAAGTGTCAAGTCTTGCGTCAGAGCTATATGGTACGGATGGAAGTTATCGGTCACCAATATTTTGTGGGCTGTAGACTTGTAGGGACTTAATTCTCTCTGAATTGGCGTGTAGATACGTGAGGATTTATGTCTGCCATAATTAATACTGCAATTTGCTGATCATCTTTCTCGGATATGTTAATATGATGTTTTTGTCATTTTTTAATTGTTGTCGTTGTCGCAACACAAGTCATGCAATTCGATCATTTGAGTGTTGTCTGTCAGGAAAACGATCACGATATAATTCTGCTGCTTGTTGTAATTATAATGTTTATTGTTATAACGTAATTATTATAACGTAAATTATAACGTAACAACGACATTCTCCCACGAGACTAATAAAATATAATATATATTGACTAATATCATTTGGCATGTAATCTGGTATTTTGCGAATACTTTGCGAAAGAACAAGTAGGAAAATGTAATCTTTACGCTGCTAGTTGCTCGACGCCCGGCACGCCTCCCCTCTTGCCTCTCCAACGCGCCACCCACAGCCAATGTTTGATAAACTGGGCTGGACTATATCTCGAGCGGCTGGAGCGCTTCTCTCGGCGTGCTCTCATTAGTACAATTTCAAAAATTAATATCTCGATTATTATTGCGAATATCGCTAAACGGTATGGGATTTTTATGTTTATCTCGATATATGATCTACCTTCTTATGAGCAGTGGTAAGAGTCTCGCGGCGCACCCTGTATATATGTATATATATATATATATATATATATATATATATATATATATATATTTATATTGCGACCGCACTCACGACGAGCAACTTCGCCGCAAGCTCGCGATCTCCGAAATTCCAAAGAAAAAACCGGTGTCTCTAATCGAATTTCCTAACAAAGCTGGGCGCCAGGCACGAGAGAGCGTGCCACTCTTGCGCGGAAATTGTGCTAACTACTAAATGTGGATTTCACCGGGAGTTGTGAGCCGCAGCGGTCTTGATAGTCACGGCCACTCAGCCACGGAAGTGGCAGAGGGGCGGTTCGGTACGCGGATAGGCCGCTAATACGCAACTCTCCTGGATTCCCTGCAGGTTTCTCCCGACGTTCACGGATCCGTCTCATAATTCCATTCTTCTGAGCGGCCTCCGCAATCGGGTCCTGCACAAAATTCTGTTTCGGGCTCCGGTCCTTCAGGTCCTTCGAGGACTTGTCCTCTCGGCAGCCTTCAGGCTCATTGACAGCTGCAAAGTCATGGCGATAAATAAAGTTTGATTAGGCAGGGAGGGCGGAGGAGGCGATACAACCTGAGTGCAACGGCTTTCCCTAGTGGTCCTGACATGCTTCTCGGCGGCTTCCTCTTCTGTCCGCTCATTGCTCGGATAAGACTCGCCGATTCACATCACAATAGTTGTCGCTATAATAATGACTCGCAGAAATTAAAAGATAATGCGCGCAAATGGGTCCATGCGACCCTGATACGTCACCCTGATACGCCTTCCGCAAATCTGTGGAGCACAGGATCCAGGCGCACTCTCACTATCCGGTCCGAAGACTCCGTGACGTTTCCCACAAGGTGTCACGTCACAATATATATATATACAGGGTGTTTGACAATTGTGGGAACAGTTTTCATGGGCAGCTACAGCGGACTAAATTAAGGCGAAAGTCCTGTAGCATTTTTAAGTTTTCGCAATAGTCAACGAGATATTAAAGATTGTCCAATACGCGCGTCCGCCCAGCCTTCTACTGGCAAGTGTACACCCGTTGCTAGCTCGACGCTCGACTTGCGGGGAGTAGGAAGTAGCCAGCGCGCCGAGTGATTGGCAAGCGTCTCGCGCGTATTGGGCAATCTTTAAAAATTAATTTTTCATTGACTATTGCGAAAACTTAAAAATGCTACAGGACTTTCCGCCTTAGTTTAATCCGCTGTAGTTGCCCATGAAAACTGTCCCCACAATTGTCAAACACCCTGTATATATATATATATATATATATATATATATATATAACATCATGTACGCATGCATATAAATTTATGTATTATAATATGTGTGCGTGTGCGTGCGTGCGTGCGTGCGCACGTTTTGTAAAGACATGAAATAATAGGTTCGTCGGTCGGAAGCGAGAAATTGTTAAGTCCAAATTGATCGAAATTCCAAAAGTTCCAAAAAGGATATCCTAGTATTTTTAAGAAGGAGGAGATTCGAATAACGATTTTCAATCAGAGTTGAGATATTTAGCAATAATAGCCTTGCATTGTTTTCGTGTTTCAAGGAGGATTTATTTATTTATTTATTGTTATTTTGAATTTTATTCTAATATGTAAATATATGGACTTTAGAATAATTCAATTTTTTAAAACCATATTATTAATGGTGTATGTTTTCTAAGGATGTGTGTGTGTGTGTGTGTGTGTGTGTTTACACACATATATATTTAAAATAATATATTTATAAATGCTGTTTAAATAATTTCCAGTTGTAAAACAATGTTTGAAAAATTATATAATTTTATGAATATGATGTTATGGCGCTCATATCTTATTGAATATATTATTGCACTCGCAACGCGTATTCTCGATCACAACACGGAAATAAAGTACAACAGGAGAGAGATCTTTTTTTTTTAGAACAAAACAGGAACCTTTATTTTTGAACGTTAAATTTAGCTTTGTAACGATGCACCCCGAAAGTGCATCGTTCCTAGAACAATAACTAACGGTTCTATGCGCTCGCTATCATTCGAAAGCTCGCAGAAACTACGAATGCGCCCGGAAAATTACGATCATCGCCGATCGGCATCCTGCTCGCCGATACCCCCGCTCTGCATTATCCGCACCGCGTGGGGAAAGCTAATAACGAACAAAACCGAAAACAACGCCGGAACTTCTCTAACACGCGATTTTTGCGGTATAAAACGAGGATCTTTTAACGAAGATCTCACTCCGCTCGCCGGCCAGCATCCTGATCCGCTGAGTCTACGATCTCAAGCCTGTTCCGCTTCCTAGAGCAAACCGAGCCTTCGACGAGACAAAGGGATAAGGTGTTACCAGCCTCTGTCGAGCGTTCTCGACAGTCGACCGCTCAAGTCGTTCCTCTGCGAGCCTCCGACGAGACAAGGAGGTAAGATGTTACCTGCCTCCGCCGAGCGAGTCGGCCATTCGATCCTAGCCTTCAAGGACATGGCAAGAACCAGAGGGTTGAGTGTTCTCAGCCTCCGCCGAGCGTTCTCGGCAGCTGTGCTTTCCTGCATTCTCGCCTGTTCAAAATCCGCGGATTCCGCGTCACGCATGCGCCGAAAGACACTCGGGAAAAGGTACGCCCGCCTCCCGGCCACGCGCTGCGAATTTGGGCCAGCCCGTCGATCGCTCATCGATCCGGGCTCCCGTTAACTGGCGCCGCTCTGCGACAGTTAGACGGTTACGCCGTTTGTAATGCACCGCTATAATTGTCACACGCTAGATTTATCATTATGCCTAATTATCGTTTCTGGAACAGCGCGCTGGTAATACGCATCGTTCTTTCGTGACTTGAGCCACACGCGTTCTGGCTTGTATCGTATGCTGCATTGTAACGCTATTCTGTAATATACACACTCGTTCTATCTTTCTGTAATATACGCGCTCTGTGCATTGTAACGCACTCGTTTTGTCTTCCTGTAATATACGCGCCCTGTGCATTGTAACGCATTCGTTCTGTCTTTCTGTAATATACGCGCTCTGTACATTGTAACGCACTCGTTCT
>JANQDE010000036.1:1776469-1839516 GCA_037157785.1 Cephalotes varians | reverse complement strand
ATTATTGCATTATCATTGTTATACAACTTTTTGCAGAACATTTTTCCAAGGAGAAATTATCTGGTAACAGTATATCGATGCATTCTCGTATGCCTCAAAGTCTAAGCATGCAATTTATTATTTTATCACAGGATTTTATCACAGCAAAAGAAAAGAGAGGGAGAATGCGAGAAAGTGCGGAATATTTAAATAAAGCGGGGCATCACGATTCGCTAATGTGACAATCGAGCAATTTACATCTACATCACTTGAAAATTGATTAGCTTAAAATTTAAGTAGCGAATTGCTGGAATATGGATTATCTTTTGCAATAGGATTACGTTAAATAGGAAATGGTTTTGTGGATAATGATAGAATCAAACTGATATATTAAATCGCTTATCGAATCTTGTAGAAATAAAATTTGCTCGTTGTTGCAGTGATAGAACAACAAAATAATATCAATATAAAGCGATAAAAACGTGGTTCCATCCAGAAATCGTAAGTAAATAGACGATCAATTATATGTATGTACACATAAAAGAAAGTTCAATAGTTGAATAAAAAGTTGGAAAATTATCAGTAAAATCCGAAAATTTACAAGAAATATTCAATATATTCAATAATTTTTCTTTATCATGTAAAGTATTTATCATGTAAAGTACTTATCACGTAAATGTGACACACAATGTGTAATGATGAAAAATTAATAAAAAATTTTGCATAATTAACGGTTTTTTTAGTTTCCGTGAGAAAATAATGACAAACGATGAATGATTCAACAAGGAGAATTCTAAAAGAGATGAAAGTTCGTAAAGGAAAAAATACAGATTTATAAATTTAGTTTTCAAGAAAAAATGATTAAAATGGCAATTTCGATTTTAATGAAATACAATCAAGTAGTTTCAAAAAAAGATCTGTGAATAATACAGTAAGGAAAATAAGAGAAGAAAGACTGGACAAAGAGCAAGAGATAGGAAACTGTGCGAGGACGGATGTTCACTTTAGAAAAGGAAGGAAAAAGAGTCAACACGCGATCAGCTGATCGCCGCCCACGTTACTCCTACAATTCTGCCATGGCGCGTGATATTTTCTCCATAACCGGAAACAACCATCTCAGGTAAATAAGGAATCGTAGAAAGAATATATCTGTACAAGAAAAAAACAAAAACATTGACAAATATTCTTTAATAATGAATTTGGAAAAAATTTTGCGCACATCGAGAAGTGCACATCAAAAGGCTGCCGTCATGCAAATTGACTTAAAGTCGACATAAAAATCGTATAAAAGCGATTAAAGATTAGTAAAATATCACGTTACTTAGCGGAGTAAAATATCGAATATTTTATCGGGCAAGATTAGCTCAGACATTACGTTTTTTTTACACAACTCAAAAATGTCATGTATGGCAGCCTTTACAGTGTCCACTGAGATGGTGCGCGCTCAGCAAGATCGAATTTGCTGTACGAGCAATCGCGTTTCCGCATAGTAGCGTTTTCATCGGTGTCTTATTCGTTATACAGTTATCGCATCGCCACGGTATCATTTAAACAGCACCGTGGTACCATATAGTTGTTATTCGCTCGTCGACTCGCGTGGTCACTGTGGTCAGTCGGACGGTGCGAGCGAAGCGAAAGGGAGCGTCCGGGTTGATGACGACTGTGGTGTGTGTGTATGTGTGTGTGACTTGCGCTGCTCTCGATGCTCTCATGAAAATCTGATGAGTAAGTATCACGCCGACCTGGCGTGAGACGTCACGCCACCGCCGCTCCTCGTCGCGTGTTCTCGTCGCTGACGCGACGCGATTTCTCGGATCGACGTTCGACGTCGCTGTCGAGGACGACGACGATGACAGCGATGCGGCGACTGACATAATCGTGAACAGAGCATTACAAAGTAGTGTTACAAGTTCGTGCATTACAAAATTCTTTTGAAGATAGCTCGTCGAAACGAATCGAAAAAATCAGCGTTGTAAGACATTAGCATAGATCGACGAACGTTAGAATAGTTGACGTGAGCTGCGAAATGGGAGCAATGTCATGATAGAAGATTGATCGCTTGGATAATTATTAATTTATCATATATGTTTATGTAACGCGATATCGCACGTTTGTGCTATTATCGTTTAAAAATAGCCGAGGAGTGTTTAGAAGCGGGTGCTTTCATACTCGCACGTGTAATCAAAATATGAAAAACGTTCAGCCCGGTCTCATACTAGTTGCTTTGATATTTTGACAGAAACTGTATTTATGCGATAAGATACTATTTATTAAAGTTCTTTCAAGATTTTCAAGAAGAATTGTAATATTCTATTTTGTAACAAGCAATAACAGATGACGATGATAAAAAACTATTTAAATTTGTATTTAATTCAATTCTAGTAAGTGTATGTAAAATAAAAACAGATTACATTGAAAGAACTTTAAAAGAATGCATAAAAATGTACATATATCATGAATTTAACATTATTTATGTAAATTATGCCTGCGCGCGCGCGCGTGCGTGTGTGTGTGTGTGTGTGTGTGCATGTATCTCACACATTATGTGCACAAATGGAAAAAATGATCTTTGACTCTTGGTTTCAAAATAGTTGTTTGCATGTGAACGTTTAAGTTTTAAGAATTCTGCGTTTGACGATTTTGAAAAAAAAATGTATTAAGAGAAATTGTAGGAATTGTATTTGCATATTTTGAGCATAATGTTATAAAGAGATACATGAGATATTGTCTCCCTTGAAATTGTACTTACAAAATTTTTTTTTTTTACAAAATGTATATATGTATCTTTTTCAGCGAATATATTATTTACCATAACAAAGGGATCAGCAGTGAACTATTCTATTCTGTGCAATGAGTCCGCAAAGCTATAAGAATAATTTGACTCCAAAAGACATGCAGTCTAACGGATACTCTGCTGGCAATACCATGACCAAAGAAGCAAGGAATCATTCATCTCCTTGTGAGTCAGTGGATTGTATGTGTGCTTAGATTGCTAATTTTTTACTTTTTATCATATGTTGTTTGTTGTATCATTTGCAAATAGTGTTTAATACTTAATATCTAATTATTGTAATTTTTTTAAATTTTTGATATATATCAAAATGAAATATGATTGACTATATAAAATAAATAAAACTAAACAATGATCTAGATCAATACAAACTGATGAGTGTAGATGTCTATGCGATACAATATTTATTGTGTAGAGTTATGGTATTTCCAGTGCCTAATAATTGTTTGCAAGTAGTAATATAATTACATGGATAATTTCATTTTTTATTCAAATTTACTTTATCGAAAGGCTAATTATTAAATATTATTAGTTAAATACCAATTAATGACTGACCTTCGGTTAAAAAATAGAGATCTATGAATATTGTATCTAGAAAAGACTATAGACAGAAAATACCATGTCCACATTATATCTAATATTATGAATATTGTACGTGAATGACTATATGCATTGGGAATATCGTCTGTACAGTGTCTAACACTGTGAAGAGGTGTAATAATTATTGTATCATGTGGATACTACTCTTGCTGATGCATATTGGCTTGAATATCATTGCTTGTAGATTTCTATAAAAAGTATTAAATTTTATTTCTAATTTAATTTTATTAAGCTGATGTTTGTAACAAAGTATGATGCTTGCAACAAGAGAATGCTATCTTTACTTTGCTTGGTTGTCACCCAAAAAAACATTATATTTATAATTAGATAAATTTTCTTACTGAATACAAAAAATATATCCTAATAAGCTGTAAAATATCTTTACATTTTGTTACTACAATTTTTCTGCATGTGCCTATTAATAATTCTATTTCATATTTATACAAATTTAATTTCACATACAACTTTTGCAAAATTGTGCTTTTTTAATTGCTAATGATTATCGAATTTTGTTTACAAAAATTTTTAACGTATTTTTAACGTTATATTTTTGCATAAATTACAAGGTAAAATACTAATTGTATATTATTGTTATAGCAATGCCTTGGTTTGGGATGGACATAGGTGGTACATTATGCAAGTTAGTATACTTTGAGCCAAAGGATATAACGAGAGATGAGGCAGACGCAGAAGTTGAGACATTAAAAAATATTCGTCGATATCTCACTAAAAATTCGGCATATGGAAAAACTGGTCATCGTGATACACATTTACAAGTAAACATTGTTAAATATTTAAATATTATGTTTTCTGCAATTTACTGGTTATATAAACCTATTAACTATTATTTTGACGATTGTTTCAGATGGATAACGTCTGCATTAGAGGCAGACGAGGAACGTTACATTTTATTAGATTTCCCACAAGTGAAATGGGAAATTTTTTAGCATTAGCAAAATCAAAAGGTATGGCGAATCTTGTGACTACTGTTTGCGCCACTGGTGGTGGTGCTTTTAAATTCGAAGATAATTTCAAAAAGGTTTGGAAAATCTATCTTGGTCTTATAATTGCGACATAAATAATTGTTAAAACAAAATTAAATATTCTTGCAGGAAGTAAACATGAACTTGGCAAAGTTTGATGAATTAGATAGTTTAATACGTGGAATGTTCTATATAGAGACCACGAATCCACATGAATGTTATTATTGGTCGAATCCTACCGATGATAGCAAATGCCAAAAAGTACCCTATGACTTTTCTGAACCATATCCTTTCTTGGTAAGAGTAGAAATATTTCGTTGTGTGTTGTTTTGACTGGTGAAATTACTGATTGATTGTATCTTACAGCTAGTTAATATAGGCTCTGGAGTAAGTATACTAGCTGTATATGGATCAGAAAATTATAAAAGAATATCTGGAACGAGGTAAATTATGTTATATTTTGTAATAGCAAGATATTTCTTGTCAAGTGTAATAGCAGTATAATTTAATTGTTTTATATAGTTTAGGTGGCGGTACATTCTTAGGATTATGTTGTCTACTTACTGGATGTAATACCTTTGAAGAGGCAATAGAGTTAGCAACGGGCGGCGATAATACAAGAGTGGATAAATTAGTTAAAGATATATACGGCGGTGATTATGGTCCTTTTGGTCTCCCCGGAGATTTAGTTGCGAGCAGGTACAAAGCAGTTGTAAAGCACAATTTCTTTTCTAAGATGTAATTTTTTTATTTTGATTTGTATTTATATCTCATGTTTTACTATTTTTAGTTTTGGACAAATGAATTCCAAAGATCGCAGAAATACTGTCTCGAAGGAAGATCTGGCGCGTGCAACTCTTGTTACTATCACGAATAACATCGGTTCTATTGCGCGTATGTGTGCTGTTAATGAAAAAATTGAAAGGGTAATAAAAAAAAATATATATATATATATAATTTATTATATATAATTTCTTAAACTTCTAAATTTTTAAATATTTGTAATAATTTTCGCTTTTAGGTCGTATTTGCAGGAAATTTTCTCAGAGTAAATCCCATATCGATGAAGTTGTTGGCCTATGCTATGGATTATTGGTCTAAAGGAACCTTGAAAGCTTTGTTTTTAGAACATGAAGTAAAAATCTAATTGGAAGCTCATATTTTAAAATGCCATTTAGATATCATAGGATATTGATTTGTATTCTTTGATTGTATCTTTCAGGGTTATTTCGGCGCAGTGGGATGTTTGTTACAATTTAATGGCGAATCCAGCTAAACACAATAGAAAAAATTGGGAAATACAACATACAGCATTCCATATGACCAACTTCACAGAACATTTCTCGAATAAGAGCAAGATTATTCGACATAATTCATATTTATTTTTGTTACATTCTTTTCAATTATTCATGAATCTAATCTTAATAATCGTTTATTCTACTGAGAAGGAAAAACCTTGATATTTAAGTAGTAGGATTAAAAGTATATTTGTCATTGTATATAATTTATATACATATATATATATTTATATTATATATATATATATATATGTATATATATATATATAATTATTATTCTAATATAGGAAAAATAATTGTGTTAAGATATTTCTTTTCTTTTTGATCGGAAGATAGTTATTTCGATATAATTGTTCAATTACGAGCACAAATCTAACATGACTGGGCAGAATAGATAGAATTGATAATGGACCAAACGGATTAAGGATAATCTCTCCTTCCGAAGTTTGTTACATGCCGCATAGACTAGTTCTACCTCATAATTTATATTGTAAAGTTTTCTACAAATGTGCACAGGTTTTTTATGTATATAAGTATGATGACGGCAATCGTTGCTATACTTGCACATTTTTTTTCTTCGCAAATTTATAATCGAATAAAACAATTGTAGCGGTAAATTTTTTCGCACTAATTGTTAATATTTGTAATTTTGTTAATGTGCGTATTATGAAATGAATTTTTTAATACGCATTTTTGATTAAATATTAATGCAACTTTTTAATGAAACATTATTCATTCGCATGTTGCGCGTCTGTCAATTGTATAAATTAATTTTTATATCACTCCAATGAATCCTGAATCACGATTTGTAATGCAAAATATATATTTCCGTCAGAATATTATGAAATGATGCAGCACATATTCGATTAGAAGTTGTCAAAGATATGTTAATCTTGTTTTTGTGAAATGAATATGATGTGATAATAAGAATGAAAATGTATTATTAAAATACTGATATTATTATAAAGAAAATGCATACATTGTTTTAGAAAACAATCATTTATTTTCTATTTTAATTATTTATATAAATAATATATAAATATGACAATTAATAAAAATTTGGATATTATTTTTATGTTATTTATAATTTGTGTGTGTGTGTGTGTGTGTGTGTGTGTGTGTGTGTGTGTGTGTGTGTGTGTGTGTGTGTGTGTGTATATAGATAATTTGATATTATCACAAGCATATCCTTGTACAAGCAAATAACTTATTTCTGTTACAATGTATTGTGGAAGCATGCCAAACAAACTTTAATAAAATATCATTTTAATATACAATGAAAAATGTATGTGTATGTGTATCTATACTATCTTATGTTGCAATAAAAAATAAAATTTTATGAGAAAGTATAAGTAGATAACAATATGCAAATGTATTCTGAATATTTCAATAAATAATATAAGTTATCGTATTATAATGTATATTTTAGAAATATTTCATATTAAAAAAAAATATATATATGCATGAAATGCGTGCGCGCATGCACACATAAAGAATAAGAATATAAGATACGGTTACTTAGCAACGTTTTACAAAACAGTGTCATTCTAAATGTCAAGCTGATTTGTACAGACATCAGCTGATGTGAGAGACTATAGATTTTATAGTGGTATCATTATCATTATTATTCGCTTTATAATCTCTTTGAAGAGATTAGTATATTACATAAATTTACGTCTTTGTTGATATCAATAAAAATGGTAAGTTTATTAATTTTAATAAATAATTAATTATTAACCTATTATAAAAAAGCTTTACAACGATAAATTATCAATATTTTCATCAATATTATCAGTATTTTATCATCTTATTTAATACATACTTTCTTATTACAAGCATTTTTATATAATTCCACCTTCTTTTTATCTATCAATTCTTTTTTACCTATTTTATTTTCTCTTCTCTATCTCTTATAAATTATAGAATAGAATCAAATATAATTTATTTTACTTCAGCTTACATATCTTTTATAAATTTTCTTTCTTAACTGTGTTAATTATTTAAAATTGATAAAAAGGGTCCCAAGAAAGCAAAAGGGAAAGCGACAGATAATGTTGATGGGGTAGATACAACAAAAATGAATAGGGAGCAATTGGAGATATATGCCCATAAGATATTGGAAGAGATGGAACGTGAACGGGAGGAAAGAAACTTTTTTCAACTAGAGAGAGACAAATTGCGAACTTTTTGGGAAATTACGAGACATCAACTGGATGAAGCACGTGCTATAATCAGGTACTTTTAACAGTAATAAATAACCATTTATGATGTAAACATAAATGTGTTTAAAATTCTTCAGAAATAAAGAACGTGAGAAAGAGGAATTAGCAGAAAATCACGAAGCAGAACTCAAATTATATAAGCAGAAAGTGAAACACTTGATGTATGAGCATCAGACTAATTTGTCTGAAACCAAGGCCGAACATTTAGTTGCTCTTAAACTGGCGCAAGATGATCATGTTGTGCAAGAAAACGAGCTTATTAAAGACAAAACAGAGCTCAAAAAAATACAGAAAGAACAGGAATTGGCACATATGAATGAAATCCGTGCATTGAAATTGGTAAGACATTACACATTTATTAAATTATAATTGACAAAAAATCACTTATTTTATACATGCAAAATGCAGCATAATTCGGAGGAAATGAATAATATGATGAAGAAATTTGAGTCTGAAGCAATAGAATTGGAACAAAAATACGAACAAAAATTAACCAACCAATATGAGTCTTTAATATTGAAGCATCGTATGGAAATAACTGAAGTGGAGGAGAGGAAGAATGCGCAAATCGCGAATCTGATAAAGAATCACGAGAATGCATTTACCGAAATGAAAAATTATTACAACGATATCACTTTGAATAACTTATCATTAATTAAAAGCATGAAGGTGAATCTTACTGTTATTACAGTTATTATAAATTTTACATTTATAGAATCATGGAAAATAAAAATTTTTCAATTAACATAGCAAATCTTTTAACAGGAACAAATGGAAATGATGAGAAACAATGAGGAACGTATGAAAAAGCAAATACGGGAATTGACAACAGAAAATAAAAAATATTCCGCTGATTTAAAAGCTTTGCAGGAAACGACTACTGAACTTAATCGTCAACTTGCAAATTATGAGAAAGACAAACAATGCTTAGTTGTTGGTATCTGAAACATATCTTTGGCATATTAATGCGCTATGAAAAACTGATTAATGATTATTACAGAATACAAAACGGAAATTGTCCCTGGTAATGAAGGATCTAGAAAATTTAAAATGGGAGAATGAAGTTCTCGAGCTGCGTTTTGAAAAAGTAAGATACTTAAATATATATATTTAAACAACAGCTTCAAATATATATATATATATATATATATATATGTGTGTGTGTGTGTGTGTGTGTGTGTGTGTGTGTGTGTGTGTGTGTATATGTATATTTTTAATACATTTATTTAGTGTCAATCCGAGAGAGATGAGTTACATTCTAAATTTGTTTCGGCTATATTCGAATTGCAACAAAAAACGGGTTTAAAGAATGTACTTTTAGAAAAAAAGTTAGAAAAGTTGTCAGACTTACTGGAGCAACGTGAAGTGCAGATTAGCGAAGTATTAGCTGCTGCTCAATTGGATCCTGCGGCAGTGGTTAATATGAATAAAAAATTAGAGGTACATTAAATACAATTTCACAATCTTATCTGAATTAGGTACAAATGTGGTAGTAATGCAATATTTCCTTGTAGGATATGCTCAATAGAAAAAATACTGCAATACAAGATTTACAATATGAATTAGCGAAAGTGTGTAAAGCACACGATGATTTGTTAGCAACTTATGAGAGTAAACTGCAAGAATATGGAATTCCAAAAGCAGAACTTGGATTTCAGCCTCTGAGGATGAAGATAGCTGGTGCAAAATTAGGTTTAGGTCCAGCTGGTCTTGTTACTGCAAATCAGTAATACATTTTATAAATATTTATAATCAATTTATGAAAATTTTATATGCTTTATCAGAGAAAATTATGTCGATAAGTGACATACTTCATCACTATTTTTACACATTTTAATGAAAGAGATAATGATTTTTAGTAAGTCGTACAATATTTGATGTGTCTAGTATTAGATAGGATATTCGGTAATATGTACATTTAATGCATTTAACGATACTTCCTAAAAAGCGATATTTGGAAAAACTTGAAATGTTATTTTTTAATAGAGATCGATATAGAATTAATTTTGACACAGAGTATTTATTTTTTTTATTCTGTAAAACAAATACATTTTAGCTTATGCGTTATATTCAAAAATTACATAAAATTATCACAGAGAATGTACAAAGTAGATCGTATCTATGCCTGGAAGTTGTATAATCTCAGTAATTATTCAACATATTTATGCTTTAGCTTTTTTAATCATATTTTTCATTGTAGTTAATGTTGGTAATAAAAAAATCTTATATCATGTACAGTACATTTTCTATTACTAATTGCATAATTTTCCTTTCAACATTTTATCAGATATTCAACTGGCAGGCACAAATACATTGAAGAGAAATACATTCATATAGATATTAACATAGATATTAGACACTGACTAACAGTCTAACTTGTAAAACACGGTAAGTCGAATACATCAGGTCACATGGTTAATAAATTTTAAACACTGCCTTTATGTGAAATATTTCTCCATTCGTTTCTCCCACAGTAATAGTCTGTAAACATTTCCATCTTATAATACTTTACGGTTAAGTGAAGAAATAATTTATCATTTGCTCACAGATTTGTAAATATTATACAACATTTTGTATAGATATAATTTTATAATACATATATAGATGTGTGTGTGTACACACACACACACACACACACACACACACACACACACACACATATATATATATACATATATATTTATATATATATATATATATGCTTATGTGTATATTAAGAATTTTGGCACAATAAGAAATAGAATCACAGTTGAGAAATCATTGTACATTATAAGATTTACAGATGGTTTTGTCATTGCGTTGGTTTCATGTTTGTGAAGTGTATGTTACGCGATTTGCTACGATATGAAATGCATATTGAAACAATCAAAGTTTCATTCTTGAAATCCCAAATTTGAGAAACTGTATTATAGAAAATTACATAAATTATGAAATAATATATAAAAAATTCAGGTTTTGGAAAAGATCATGCAAAACGCTAAGAGATTAACCAGATATAATTCTGAGCACTGCAAAATTTAGAATTTATCTGTATGCGTATTTTTTTTCTTTCTTTGAATTAGGCTCGTTTAGTTACCACCTTATCTGGAAAAGACATCTGATCTACGCTTTTTTTTCCTTTTCATTACATTTTTATAGCCATGTCGAGTGTGTATCAGAGTCGTAGAAAAAATAAGCATCTGTTTTAATTTTAGATATTAGTGGTCCATTGTTTCATTGTAAACCTTTTCCTCGAATTCCTTGAAAGATTTGCTCGCTACGTTTATAGGTGCATCGATCTCTAGTTTGTGTGCGCACACTAAATTTGATGAGAGCGTAATATATGCTTAATATCGTTAAGCAGTATGAGCATTTATACATATAAATTTTTTTGTGATGTAGCAACACACTTTCATTTAATTTTACTACTAGCGAAATACTTATTTTGTATGATAAATAAAAAAAAATATATGAGCATATATATATATATCTAGATAGGAAAAAGGCAAGATACACTTTCAAGTAGTTCAAAATTACCATACTTGCGTAGATAGCAGTTGTAAATATACGATTATCTGCATGGCTTGTACATATTTGGTCTGCGGTCTGATAAGAGAGAGTTGTGTTAATTTAAATGTTGAATTGCAAATTTTGTTTTATTTTACTGATATTGAAAAGAAACCGTAAGAATTTACGGAAACTCTCTCGTTGTAAATTAATTAAAAATTTTTAAGAATAATTTATCGCCTTTCGAAAAGATTATGTATTACAAAAAATGTGCGCGTACGATGTAACATAAATGCGTTCTGTTAGCTTTATGGGTTATTTGATTTTCTCGTTCAACTCATTATCCTCCAGTTTGGTAGAACGTCAGCGATCAACGTAGACAAGTATGTTGTTACATTGTAAACTACGGTTTCGCCAGCGGCCAAAATAGCTCCAAATGAGCCGTAAGTACCATAATCTATTATGCTATGATTGCACGCGGACAAGACCGCCAGATCTTTTCCTGGACCTTTGCCGTCGTTTTCCGACACGAAGCTGATTCGGTGACGCTTGCTGCGCAAGTTATACTTGCACCAGGCAATATTATCGCTCGTTACTACAAAGACCACGTTGCTGTACTTGCCGGCGAAATAATCCATCGCCGACAGATAGTAACTTACCGGCGCCGGCCGTGTTTTCAATTTCTGCCAAAGGTAATCCACATAGTCGGTTCTGCGCACGTGTACGCTGACAAAGGTTGGCGAAGACAGGTTGAATTTTTTCGCCACGCGTTTTAACACTTTTTCCGCATAGATTCTTAAACTCGGTTTGAACGTGAACTCTCGTCGTACATCATCCAGCCACACCAGTATTAAAGACCAATAAGTTGCGTGCCTGAAAAAAATTTTTTATTTTATTTAAATATATATTTGAAAAGCTTAAGAGAGAGTTATAAAACTTATTTTTTATTCTGCATCATTTTTTTCATGCATTTATCTTATAACAGTGCCATAAAATCTCTCTAATGATTAACCTGGGTATAATGATGTTTTGTTCCGTACTGTTCCACTGACTGAGCGAATTAACCACCTGACCGACGTCCAAGGTACATCTGCCGATGTAGCTGAGTGGTGGGATGCTGAGATTCTCAAAGTGTTCCTCTAGGGTCTTGAGAATGCAGCGCGGCATGAATGGCTCTAGACCGGTTCTCCGAGCGGTTGCCCACACAGAGGCGTACTCCCAGATCTGATTGCCCAGTCTACCGCCCTGCACTGCCGAGACTATGCCATATTTGGGACAAGGGTTGTTGCGCAATTCCGACGCCGATATACGGACGTTGTTCTTCAGATTCGTGCGACAGAGTGCCTGTTCGTACGCGAAGATCTTCATGTGACGTGCCGGCGGAGTCGACGTGTACATGGGAAACAGGAAGACGTGGATGCCAAATACCACTAACAGCGCGAGGAATATTGCGCTCGCAAGCACATGCTGTTGAGCGTGACTCATTCTCTCTGCTAATTTTGTGCCACGCAAATTTTCAGCGACGGCTCTTTTTTTTTCTATCGTTCACTTTCTCTTGCTCTACGTGCTTACTTTCTACCTTCTCTTCACTACTTTGCTCTGCTTCTTGCTCGCCTCTACTGGTCGGCCGCTCGCTTCTCGCGCTAGTCCGGCATTTCGTATCTACAGGTGTGCCATGTCCTTTGCTTTCCGACGCACATCTTGGCAACAATAAATGAGCGATTAATGAAAGATAAAAATGTACAAACATATCGTTTAAGATGGTTTACGTGATAATTTCAAGAATATTATTATATTAAGCACATATTGTTTAATGATAACATAATGTTTATTGTATATCATTTTAAATATTACACTATTAAATATTTTCGTTTAAGACTAATTAAGATAATCCCGTAATACAGAACAGCAATAAGGACAGAAAATTATAAAAATTTGTTTTTAACATAATACAACAATGAGTTCATCATATTTCAATTTTTTTATGTTGTAAAAAAATATTTCACAATATACTTGGAGCATTAGTTTGTATATTCAAAAATTTTAATATGGATTTAAAAGTCACATTAGAATCTGAAGCTATCAGTCTTCCATTTATAATTGCACTCCATATATTTCATTCTGGAGTATCCCAAGTTTTTTTGCTCAATCAATACATGCATAATCGCTATCTATAAAAATGTATCAAATGGTTTAAAATGTTTAAATGTAATTTAATCTGTAATTAATCTGTAATCCCCCAGACAACTTCTTCTGCAGATAATTGAAAAAGGACATGGCTAACACACAGTTACTATGCAAAGCTCGAATAAAATTCCATGCAAGCAGCGATTCTGGCAAACATAAATTATAATGTCAGCTTCATAGTCGTAAGAAAATCAAGTAAATCACACCAAGACTGTTAATTTGTTGAGCGCGATTTTTGATATGAACATGCAGTAACTTGTTTTTTCTAACAAATATAACAGCTATATTCGAATGGTGTCAATAAGAGCGAATAATTAATAGGGAGTGATGGGAAGAGTATGCGGAGTATGAAACCTCTTGTTACTGCATTCACTTCACTTCGCATCTCCTCTCTCAGTTAGGATGGCATTTAAAAAGTTTTGATAACATATTTATTAACATGACTCTATGAAAAAATTTGTTATATTAAACAATGTTACGAATGGAACAAAACTATCCTGGACGGCTCAGAAATCGCTAGAGCGATTGAAAGAAAAATTTCATGTGTATATGCAAAATCCAAGTGCACATCGAAAATTATGTATTCCCGACGCTCTCTTTTGAGATAGCGATCTTTCGCGATTTTTGAACTAATATAAATAAGTAGAAAATTGTGCGACGCTATTAATCCTTATGGCAAAAAAGAATCCTTTCGCGGAAAATCTGCAAATTTATATAGTTACATATATATATGCATACTTATTCAAAGTTATTGCGTCGCAACAATGAGAACTGCGTGCGTGACACACATTCTCCTCGAAACCATTGCCATCAAAACGATACGTGCAGCTTGTCGAGATCAATTTCTGAGAGAAAGAGAGAAAGGGAAGGAGACCTTTAAGAAACATAATAAGAAGGTTTCTGAGATCATCACGTTCAATAGCGTCTTTACAACCCTCTCAGTTTTCTATATAGAGATAGGAATCGAGGAGTCGTGTGCTCAACGTCGTTTCGACTTACCTTCCTCACGTTTGTACCGCGATCAGTATCATAATATATGTACAAGAATCTTATTTGCGATAAAGCGAACACGGCGGGATTAATCTTGGCGTCTCCGCCAGCCAGCTTCCGCAGCCAGCTCCTTTCAAACTTTCGCCCTTCCGCGGCGCGCGAGCTCAGCGAGAATTTAGCTGCGGGAGCTCGGCCTCCGGGACGTCGAGTCGACCTCGCGAACGGAATCCCCTACTCACCCGTTCCAGCGAACTCGGCGCGATTCGCGACGCACAGGTCGAGCCTCGCAACCAGCCGCGAGTTCGACTCGCTCATGTTTGCCCGGCGCGGACGCTTGTTGCACCCCCGGTCGCCGTAGCTCGGTCGTCGCCGTCCCCGTTTTTCGCCGTCACACGGGCGTCGTCACACTCGTCACGCCGCGAGCGCGCAGCGCCGTCCCCGCCTCGCGGCAACCTTCAGGGCGGCGACGCTCACTTCACGTCGATCGTTTCGCGCGCTACTCCTCGCCTCGTCTACGACGCAGCGACGTCCGGGAGAATCTCACGCGTTGTCCACCCTTTTCTTTCGGGGGTGAGCGTGACGTCACTCACAGCCACCCACAGCCGGCGCCGCGATACGTATGGATTTTTAATTTTCCATTGGCGCCTTTCCGAGACCGCCATCTGCCATCGTCGTCCGTCGGTAATTCGCGCTTTCCGCGCAGTATCGCGAATCAAAAAAGCAGACAAATTTGGAGGATTCGTGGAGAAAGAAAGGAGAACAACGACATGTAATAAGCGTTACATTCATGTTTTAATTATATTTCAATTGCGAACTGCTATTTCTATTACGTCACGACTGCACTGTGCATTTTCTGCTGTTAGAAGAAAGCAAACGCGACTTTTTGCGTCTGATTATTTATGTTTTTACTATATTTTCTTGTCTATAAAATGAAATGGCATGAAAATTTCGCAGAGAAAAGAAACTGAGCGCAGAAAATCATATTGAAACGAACATTGTTAAATCGAACAAAAAGATAAGAAACTCGATATAAATTTGATGACTTTACGCGTACCAACCTCGCGTTCATTTTGTTATTACTATCTTCAAGTTGCAATTTATTTAAATTAAAATTGTATAGCTACACTTCTTGTGACAGCTATCGGTTCAGCATCACCTTACCAACGGTTGCTATTATCAGCGAAAGATATCTACTGATAAAGATAAAACTTAATAAAGATGATTTACAAAGGATCTTTCGATTATTTCGATTCTTTTTTTTTGCCGGAAAAATTCATCTGCTTTTATTTTCAATTTGGTTCAATTTGAATTAGTCTTGTGATATCGACCGATCAATCAGGTGATACTATCCGCGGTTCCTCTTCCGTCGTTACCGATCGAGGCGCATCGTTTCTTCGCGCGTTTTTGCATGCGACTTTTTTCGATCGTCGCGCGTCCTCACGGACATTCGATTTTGATCTCCTATTTTGTCTCCTATTCAGCGAAAAGGTATTATTCGTATATTCGTACATGATTAGGATATTAAGTAACAGATGGGATGTTACGAATTACTGAAATATCAATTTGTTTTCTGTTTACCTGCAGGAAGGTTCGCGGGCGCACGACATGACAGCCATAATGCAGCGATTCGGGACAACGAAATTGGTGAGTGCGTAATATTTCAGTGTATTCGTTGAAAATATTTATCGCGTTGATTATCACGACATATTGTTGACGCGTTACACAAAAGCGCAATACTCGTGCAAGATAACGCTGCATTTCACGGATATTTTCTCTCTCTCTCTCTCTCTCTCTCTCTCTCGCTCGCGTCGGTCGATCCGTTTGTAATCCCAGCGCTGAGTTTGCGGAATCTCAGTTTCTGATGTGATTTTGTTCGTTGACCGCCATTTTTCGATCGCGAAGAGAGACGCGACAGCGGAGCTTTTTCACGCTCTCGTTATTCGCAAGCTCGAAAGTTCGTCGAAGTAAGCAGCGTATTTTTCGGTCGGGACACACGACATGTTTTATTCGTTCGTGCTTGTTTGCATAGTTTGAATCCGGTTTAAAAAAAATATTAGAAAATTATTACGTTATTTATAGCAGAATTATATAACGCTTTACTTTGCTCACATTACTTAAAATTATTATATAGAACGTCATGAAATGTTTTCATAGTTTTAAGAATAAATGATATATTGGATATATATTGAAGCTGTATGTACAATACCATTCAATGAAATATACGTAAAAGTATTTTTAAACTAAATAAAATAAAAAGGTTGTATTTCTGTTGTTTCGACGTCCCGAGGGATTATCTGGTTAGTTCATAATTGCATTCGATTCCGTTATTGCTACACAAAACCTACTTTCATGGATAACATACTCGCCTGTTAGGGATTTTAGATGAAATGTTTTTTTCTAAACAATTTATATTATATTATTAGAACTTTATTTATTCAAGATATTATTTATTAAGTTATTGAAGCTGTTAAGCTGTTAAATTTTTTAAACAATTTTCTAGATATTGCATTTTATATTTATCGTTAAGCAAAAATGCAAAATGGACTTGCTTGTGCAGTGATTGCATATAGATGGAAATTAAAGACGATCATACTCTTGCTCTTGATTTTGCAAATTATCAGCCAATGTTACCGCAAATTAAAAAATTGCTGATTTCGCAAATCGTCGGCTAGTATTAATTTTTTTCTCGTAATGATACTTAGCGTTTTTTTCGTCGCATCACACGATGTTTCACGGACGATCCCCGAAGTCTCGATTCTTCTCTTTCGTGCCTGTCAACTGCATTGGCCGCGGCTGAGTTTTCGATTCCCGCGAAATCCTTTCGACCACGAAATAAGACGTGGCGGAATGAGTCGCGATAGAAAATTTCTCGGACAGGTTTTATATCGGGGTCGCGAATACACGTCCCGAGGGGTATTCTCGTGTGCTTCCTCGCAGGAGCGGATTACTGACTTCTTGGGGATTGAAACTAATAATTGAATTGATTATTACAAAAAAAGATATGATCACGGATAAATTAGAATTTTTTTTTTTTTCTACATATTGCATAAATCATTAAAATGTACAGCTGGCAAATGTATTTTCTCTAACAAAAGCATTCGGATTGTAACAATTTCTTTTGGTTTAATACTTGAATTTGGCAAAGTTGTACGAATTTCGATATAAAGAGTAAAGTTCGGAGTTAATTGCAATTGACGAAAGGAAGATTTTTCGTGGAAGAGAAAGAAAATTTTTGCAATTGTTTATCGAGTTCTCTTTTTTTCCTTTGTCTTAATCCATCTCGATAGCGTTCACGCAAAAATCCGTGTACTTGCGCAGATGTCAAGCATCCTGTGACATGCATACGCACGGTCGCGGCGCCGTTCGTATATGTATATGCATCACGTATCGCTTTAGAGAAGTAAGAGAGGAGGAAGGGGAGAGAAGATACCGATTGAAATCGCGCACAGCGCGGCGGCAGCGGGTCCATGCTATTGACAGGCCGTCTTTTATAGGTATGTGCATCGCAATTCTTCCTCAATTTCGCCGTACCTCTTTTGGAACTCCTTTTTCCACAGCCCGACGGCGGCAATCCGACATTCGATATCGCGCTACCATCACCCCCTTTATCTCACCGTGGTCTTTTCATTTTCTTTCTTTCCCGCTCGGTTTAGCCGACAGGGCTTCGTGCTTGTTCCTTGCGAATGCTTCTTCAATTCGAGAATTTTTATATTACGATATATTTGAATATATTATAACGTAATATAGCAATATTTAACATCGATGTAATAGATACAATTAATTTGTTATGTAATTATCAAAAGTATATATTTCTTAATATAAGTTATTTTCACGTTTCTAAATTTTTATTATAGTAAGAACGTCTATGAAAAATGTGATACGATTTTTGTATTTTTGTATACAATTCGATAAAAGCTTCTTTATTAACAGAATTGCAGTTATCTTTGATATTCAGATGAGGAATTATTCTTTTAGAAACGATTCGATTTATTTTCGATTCATGAGAGATGCTCGTATGGATATTTTCGTCCGTTTTCCAAACCTGCCGAGTGTCATCAAATTCGATCACTTGCAAACCTGGTTCCTGGTTAGTCGTAGTTTACATCGACGCCTCGCACGGAGTTTGGGTCCGCGTCGGAGTTTGCGCGAAAATTGCATTTCGGTCGTCGTTGAGAATCAAGGCAAACGATATTTGATCTCGGACGGCATCGACTAGGGGCGCGGACGATGCAGCGGACAGAGTGCACTTTGCGCTTTGCACACGAGATATGATGTGATTTAGCAAATGGTTTTACATGAGAGATGCATTCGTCTCTTTAAATCTATTTCGAAGATCCTTTATATCGATTCTGTCATGTCCATTTTGATATTTCGCAGCGGATTCAACGGATTCTCGCATTGATTCACACGTGAAAATAAAAATAAACAAATGCAGACATAGAATATATAGCTTTCGTATCACAGATACATACAATTATTATAACATTTCGTTCTCTTTAATAATGAATTTGACTTTATTAATTTTTGAAATCTAAAGAAGTTCGGATTAAAGTTAAATTTGTAAACAGGTCATAGAAGCAATCCGTGTATTTTGGAGAGAAAGAGGGAGAGAGAGAAAGAAAGCGCCAATATATATTTCTAAAAATATCTGCATTCTACGGATAAACTATTGATTTTGGATTGCGCAACAGTACGCGGCTAATTTTATTACTAACAGAACGTTGTTTTAAGATATTCTCAGTGACGTTTGAGAATAGTGACAGTTCTAATCTCGTATGAAAGTTTTCCGATGTCTCGTATTATTTTTCTCGCGAAATCAAACAGTTTTACAACAGTTTTACACGTTTTATGAAGCATAATCGAATTATCCTACCTATACATGTGCGCTCTATTGTTATACGCCAATGCATGTGCCCAATTGTTATACACCCAATTGCGCGCTTGTGAGCGCCGTGGCCTATAAGTAATTCATTTATCCGATGCTGCGTTCGCGATACGTAACAATGATGTTGCAAATGAAAAACCATTAAAAGATATTAAATGGACTGTTTTCATCGCGATCAAGGCGACGTGATTCGCGCGTATCTAGAGAGAATAAAAATTGCAATATCAAGGTTCAAGCATTAAGGCTATTATTATAGAGTTTTTTAATAAAATATTTTGTATTTTACATTCTGTATATATTTTAAATTTCTCAATTCAGAATTAAATAAACCAATTGTCTTTATACTATCTAATAACTATTAACGTGCTATGAGATTTATAATCTAAGACGCAGGAATTGCGACTACAGTTGTATTATTAACATTCTTTATCGCACAATTAGCGAGTTCTCACAATCAGTCATGCGAAAATCAATTCCTTTCTCGTTTTCTTTACACGCATATGTTTAGCGGGCTTCAGTTTACTAACCAAATTGCAATGGGCGGCGACAACGCGGATACCGTGTATTTCAATCTTGAGTCCCGAGATTTGGTGGGACGCGTTGACGGAGATAGAAAGAGACGCTAGGGATGCTAGGAGGATGCACGGGATTCACCGTAAGCGAGAGCGAAAGCCGGGGATGTAGATAGTGATTGAGAAAGGGGAGACGAAGGACGAGAGAGCTGCGAGAGATGGAGAGAAACACGTTGATAGAGTGGCAAGATGGAGTGGGAAGGGAGTATCCTGCGGAAATTCAATGCTAATGAAGGAAATTGCGTAGATGCCAAACCAGTATTTCCCTTATCTCTCTCCTCTTTGCTTTTCTCTCTCTCTCTCTCTCTCTCTCTCATTCCCGTTTTTCTTCTCAGCTTCTCTCGTTTTCTTCTTAGAGGAAGGCAACACCCGTCTCCGCGAAGAGAGCGTAACGAATTTCTCCTCCGCTTTGCAAGGTGTACTTCTGAGAGTTCACTAATTTCCACTTCTTCCTCCAAACATCGATAAACAGTCGGAAGATTCTGGATGTTGTCATTGGAATCCACACGGAATTATTCTTAACTTCGTCATGAAATACTTGTGCAGTACTCGGATTATTTTAATCCAGACGTTGGACAGGGTCCATTTTTTTCCAGTGCAATCAGGAGAATTCCAACAAATCACGATGGAAATAGGCAACATTAATTACTATCAGTATAAGTCTGACGACTTTTTTTATATTAATTTTAAATTATAGTTTCAGCGTTTTTCTTAGAACAGAATACGCAGGATGCTTTGAATATTTTGCCAAGTACTCCAGAGATAGTCAATATCCGTAAACCATTATCACTTTGCGGAACTTGCGTATAATCTTATGCGTGCCTTCGCATTATCTTCATCTCTTCAGGCGTGACTCTTTTATCGAAGTAACCCAACGTGCCCCGAGGGAGGAGTCGCTTTTTCGAAGTGGAAAGGCAGGTCGTCTGCGCCCTTTATCGAGCATAATTATCGAGCAACTGTATGATGGTAAAGTTCTATAGGTCTATATAAAGTGCAATTGTCGCTGCGTCATGAATAATCAGATTATCATTGATCCGATCTCCGAAGGGTGTGACTTTGCTTCGTTTGCGAATATCGCGTCCACTAACTGAAGCAACGATTGAATCGTTATCGGATCGCAATATCCAGTCGCATCGACTAATTGATTAAACTCCAAAAGAATTTACACCGACTTTTCTTTTTTTTTTCGTCACCGCCGCGTCCGTCGACCTTAATTGTAATTTAACTCGCGCGTGTAACTGCATCGGAGACCTTCCGGTAATTCTCGCGAGTTCTGAAACAACGAGAACAAACTGATCATCGTCCGCGACTCTCCGCGTCGGCTCTTATATTCCGTACTGTGGTCATAATTTCCTACGATGATACTTTTCTTCTTGGGCGGAAACATTCGGAAATGGAAGTGTCCGTGTCGGGGATATTTAAGACTACAAGCGTGTACAAGCTTTTAACTCTCTTTCTCGCATCTGTGCCAAGCATAAACATTTTCAAAGACGTTCCTTCGCGCGAAGGGAACCGGAAAAACTATTTTCACCACTTCTATAACACACATTCGGTAAACAACTCTGGTGGAACGGTGCTACTAAAAACAACATGAGTGTAATTGTTACACTTTTATCATGTCAACTTACTAAAAACCGTAATTAGAATATAAAAAGTTATAATTGTTTCTATCTTCTGAAAGTCGAGGATTTTTTGTGTCTTAAAAATTTTAAATAGAATTAGTAAAATTAGTTGACATACTCGATTTTTTCGAAAGAATTTTATATGAAATATAGAAATATTTTATTAGATTACATTATTTTTAGCTATATTATTATTAAATAAATATTTTTTAAATTTTAATAGTTGATTATTTAAAGAAGTATTACACAGATCACTAAAATTATTTTATTAATAATTAAATTTTTAAACATTGTATATAAAAAAATTACATATGATCACATTAGATTGCTGGTAATATAATATAATAACTGTTAATCGATTTTATTCTTAATCGACATTTATATGTATATTAGCGTGATTCATTTTATAATAATAATATAATTTGAATTAAATCAATGAACAACAATCAGCAAATGAATAGATAATTATATTAATAAAACGTTGAACGCTGAAATAATTTTCTCAAGAGAAAAAGCATTAATTTAAATATTATATAATATAATTCGTTTAAATTTTTAGTGTTTTATACTGTTTGTATCACTGATTGTAATAATAATTATGATAATCTCTATTTGATTGATTTTAAAATGAATTCTACAATAAAAATAAAAATATGTAAATATATCAATTTGTTTTTGATAACATGAAAAATATGATATTTATAATAACATATTTACGTGATAAAATATTGCATCATTTTTCTTAATGTCTCAGTAATCTAGCAGTTTTAATATCTAATGTTTTTGCTTCATATTCGTATAAAGAATGCGTGAAGATAATAGAAATTTTTTCTTTACAAACGTTATTTCTATTTTGCTAATAGAGAAATTTCAACATATGCATATGAGTTGCAAAAAATAATATGCTCAATTTCGTAATTATGATTTTAGCAAGAAATAGTACTTTAAACATTTTTATAAAGACAATAATTCTAAATTTTATATAAATAATAATAATTTTATAAACACTATAATATTATAATGATATTAATGATATAATAATTATGCGTTATTTTAACTTAAATGTTTCGAAATTTGTCCGAATTTTATTTGTATAAAATTCGTTAATATTAGGAAATTTTTATATACAATGTTATTTGTTAATTATTAAAATCATCTCAGAGTACATCACATTCGTTACAAAAATAGCAAAAGCGATGCAATTTAATTTGGAACGGAAATTTTGTAAGCTCAGTTTTAGTAAGTATCACGTCGGTAAATTGACAGTGCATTAATTAAACAAGTAAAACAATGAGAATGATTAAATGAATGGACCATACATGCAACGGGAATAATTGGCAACGAGCTCATGTGTTATCTTGACGTTCGAACAATCGTTCGCGAGGTGCAGGCGTAAAATAGCTTTCTGTTGTGAATTGGGTCGCGTTGTAAAAAATGATTGGGCGATCGCGCTTATATCGGATTTTGAAATATTTCGCGCAAACACCGATACGTGGCGAAAGGGGAGGAATCCATAGGCAGAAGCTGAAACGTGCGACTACCGATCTTTTCCCCTTTCGTGAACGATACTCGATATTTCTCATTTCGGACGCCACTCAGCTATTTGCATCTTTATGGAACATTTTAGCCTGTAGTTTGCTCGCACAGGCGTGCATACTATTTACTTTTATTTATACTTTTTCGATGGGTGTTATTCGTGCGAGATTAGATAACGTGAATGAAATGCGCGCTGTAGCTGGGGCACAGATTATTTATAAAAGGATTGTTCGAAAATTTATCGTAATAAACTTCCCTAGTATCTTTCTGCTGCAAGGAAGTAGAATGGAAAACTTAAGAATGGAAACATTAATGTTTTTGAGAAATTCTGTATGTAATAATTGCTTAATAATTTTCTTTGTTACATAAATACATAATACGATTACGACAACTTTGATAGGAAATTTATGATAGTATCGCTTAAAAATTGCAATTAAATCACAATTAAGAGTGTTCTTCGCAAGCTGCTACTATTCGTGGGTTGAAAAATTACACATCGCTTTGCACGATTGTGTCACATGTGTGCTGTTGTATGAACGGAGTGTGTTGTAAAACTATCGACAGATAGCTGCCTGAGTCACAGTTGGCATCTGTCTATTGATTGATTGATGAAGCGTGCGAGGCTATCATTCTCTCTATACACACGTTGCACCTATTATTCACGTTATTGCACCTTCGTGCGTGTAGCTTGAATATTTGATTTTTTAACAGTATTCACGTTTTTTGCCGTTCTAAAAAGCAATGCGCTCTAATTTACGAGAGTGTCCTAGCAAAAACCGAAAGTATTACGCATTGCTATGTATTTGTACTATTGTACTTAATTTTTTGTTGAGTAAAACAATCAAATCTCGAGTATATATAAAATACATGAATAATAGCTAACAATTTTGTTACTGCAATTTGATTTTGTTTTATAGAGCTACGTATATTAGAGCATTGTATATTTTTGCAACGATATTAAAATTTTAACGTATGTGTAACTAAAACGCAATAAATCAGTGTCTATCTAAACTTGTTGCATTTACGCGCTATAGGAAAGAATCTCGTACAAACATGTCAAAATTCATCGGTTTTTTCTGCTATAGCTCCGTCTCTCAAATTGCAGAAGCGTTATAAAAATAAAATAGTATCGCGTTTTATTAACAACTTCCAGAATTCGAAGGTGTACCCGATAAAAGCAATCGATGAAACTCGTGCGAAGCGTGTCGACCGAGTTTATCCTCCCTGCCCCTTTCGCAAGAGTATTTTTTTATGCTATTTATTTCATTTTACATTGATTAACGAATACGCGAGAGCACGGGTGCAGGAATTCCGTTAGGGATTTAAAAAAATTCTCCATTCTCTTTCGTACCTGCTATTCTCTTCATCAATTCCAATCTCATCTTGGATTCATTTTCCTCAACTGCGATCTCTACGAATGATATTTCGTTTGTATACTGTATTTGTTATATATATGTAATATTGTGATTTGTGAATTTTGTCAAAACAGATCTTAAATGAAAATATATATCATATTTGATGGTATATTAACACAGAGTAAGATGTTAGTGGAGCGACAGTTATTTTGAATATTTTGGACATATCGATAACGAAGTTTGCAAATTAATTTAATAGGAACGCAGATTAAATTCGATTACCACAGTGACAAGGAGGTTATAAAAGCCTTATGAAGGGACTTTCAGCTTTGAAGGGACTTTCGTCATTGTCTTTGCGCGCGGCAGAAAGGTAAACAGAATCTTACCTAATTTACGGAATGCTTTCTCCGAGCTCGATTTTATCGCGCCCGCTTTTTGCTCCGGCTTTATCTGGAACATCGTGAAAGTTTTCGAGCAAAGCAAAGGGAGTATGAAGGAAAGAAAGTTAAAGGAAAGACGAAGAGAAAGGAGAAAGATTCTTGAAAAGTCCGTGCCACGATATCGTGCATGAAGAACATCTCGCTTGTAAAGTTTAAGCGGCCTTGAGCGTAACATCTTTGAACTCGGTGGTAGAGTCTGTCTCTCCTTCGATCACAGAGAAAGTCGATAGTTCAGCGAGTACCTTCCCTAAGGGAGACCCGCGAGCATCTAATAGATTTTGCAGTCGTGGACAAAGTAACTGGTGGAAAATCCGTCGAGTTCAACGAAAACTGTTTCCTCACTGTCGAAAATTATTGTGTCAACGACAACGTTTACTTCCCAGTGAAAATAATATTTTGTTTTATTTAATGTTTGGCATTAATTCATATAATCTGCTTAAGTTATTGCAAAAATATATAAATGTGTAACATTGAATATTATAGCTGATAATAAAAAAATATTTTGCTTCATGAAGATAAATTTGGGAAAAAAATCTTTTTTTTGGTATTTTTTTAGTGTGTTTCGTTGATTCTCTTAATTATTTGTTATATTTTCTCTAGCATATTTTTTCTGAAATTAATTATCTGATCTTTGATGCTTTAATGCTTATCGTCTGAGAAATCGATCTTTTACATGGCTTATTATAATCTCTTTGTTAGTTTATTAAAATCGCGCACTGCTAAGCTGTGTCGAATATAAGCAAATCTCTTTTTGAAATCATGTAAAGCTTGTGTCTTGAAATAAGTCTTACATTTTCGTAAAAATAAATACAATACATATAATGAAGTTTTTAATGGATACACAAAATGCTAAGATTGAGTATAAAATTAAGCCAAAAACTTGGATAACGTCACAAGTTTCTTGTGAATGATAAATAAATTTTATTTAAAAAATTATAATTTTTAATCTCATCATTGGAAAACCATTGTATTGTTCAGATTACCGATAGTTTTAATTACTTGATTCGAATTAGCTAGCAAGCATCATACAATGATTCTTTCATTTCTATTTTTTTATTTTTTCTCCTATTTTCTTCCTATTTTCTTTTTTTTCTCGGAAATGTATTTCTGGTGATGTAGACATACATCGAAGCACGAAGAGCTGCATTTTATTTTACTTTTTCGAACTTAAAAGATCCTATTTAGCTGTTTCGTGACGAGGATTTGAAGCAGTAATCTAAATGATTGCTTTCGGTACACATGCAACATTTACACTTTACGATGTGCGTTGTGGCACAAATTTAAGTCATCATTAATTGTCGATAAAAAACTCATCGTTCGCATTACATGCATTGATGAAGAGTGCTAAAGAATCAGAAATTCTTGATTCACTTAGGCGACTAATGTAGACGGAATTGTAGAATCAAGTATCATCTAATAATAGTTTATAGAAGTAATAATTCACATAAAAAATAATGTAAAGTATTCCCCGAACTCCTCAATTTGCTGAGTAGTTCAATCCAAATATTCTTTAATCTGATATCTGTATTTTTAATTGATTTTTCTGGAACTGTAAACAATTCCAAATAATATTGCCAATTTTTAATTTTGTAAAGACTTTGACTTGCTAAAATTTCTATAGACTTTTCTTTAAGTTCGGTCATGAGTATATGTCAAAGGTGACGGGTCGACCCCTTTTATCTGCGAAGCTCACATTTCTTGTAACAATAATTCATCGCTATCGCAATTACCAAAAACGATCATGACGTCGGAAAATCCGACGTCTCTATTACGGATTCCGCTATTGAGGTAAGGCACGAGAGGAAGAGCTGATAGAGAGAATTGATAAAGGAGAATAGAGAAGAAGGGCGGAAGCTGAATGCTTGTGCGACGTTGGCGGCTGGACGCAGTGAGACCTTTAGAACAATGCGATCGTAATCGATGCACGGTGCGTGAAACGTGGTATGTGTTACCCTATTTGTTGAATAAATATTGACTTTCGCGTTCCTTCCTATCCTCTTGGCCAAAGTAACGTTTGTAAGCATTGTCGCAGAAACGGAATATATTCTTGAGAGACTATCAAGTCCATTTGTGTGATAAAGTAATGCTTATGTTAACGTGTATGTATAGTAACGAAGATTGACAGACAAACGGAACAATTCGTTAATCTTTGTTAGATGTTAGATCGAGAGAAAATGATGATTGCGTCCTCCGCATCTTCGGAACAATATCGGGACGCCAAAGTTAGCCGGCCGGAGATGCGGTAATATATGTCGGAGTAATTTTCCCGGCAATATTCCTAGAAATTTATGGGTTATTAATTTTATGAACCCCCGGCTATCCTCGCTCCTAACCGGACGCACACGTGTCTCTCTCGGTAATATCTCTATTATGACTGACTGCGGTTGATCTTACGTGCGCTCCTTCCCTCGCAGACTCATCTATTCATTATTATAGACTCTTGCCAGATTCTAGTTTTATTTTGTTGACACTTCATTATATCCTATTATGCACAAAATAATTTCGTGCAAGTTGGAACAATTGTCGCAACAATATGCTTATAAAAAAATTTTGGAACGCTTGATTTATTAGTGGCATATTCACTATTTTTAATTTCTAAATTTAACGTATCACGCGTTCTGTAGGAGATACTATTTTTAATAAATAAATATAAATTACGTTGATAGATGTATAATTGTTTCGAATGTTTTTTAGAATATTAAATATATGACTATATTAAAATAGATCATTCTTCGCTTATCTATTAAAACCATTGTACCATTCCGACCATTTGCGCGAATAAATAGAACAGATGCTTTAACGAGAGCTTCAATATAAATCAAGTGAACTGTAATATAAATCGATTTCATCAGTCTGCGTAGTTTGCGACGCTGTCTTTTAAAAGCTTAGTTATGAATAGACTACAAATTAGCGTATGAATATCCATTTCTATGAATACGTCTAATCTAATCTTAAATTTACCATTGCTGCTAATTCTAAAAATTAAAAAGTTAATCATTTGTTTTAAGTTTTTTCACATTTAACAAATATTATCTGATTAAAGATTTTAATATTATAATATTTTTAATATTTCAATATTTTAATTAAAGATATTTTTAATAAAAATAACACTCTAGTTAATGTGCAATTTAAGAATTAAAAAACGAATATTCCAATATTTACGCATCATTTTCTTTCATTCCCAATTTGCAAGATCGACGTTTGATTGTTTCATCGCGATATACAAATAAGCGGAATTTGTGAACGACTTTGTAATATTTACTGTTAGCGTTAAAATTCCCCGATAATCATTCATTGTATAAAAGTTACCCTCGTAAACGATTGATTCTTAAAAAGGAGGACAGAATTCTGTTTCCCCGACGAGCTGATCTCATCGGTTTGCATATGACTTTTGGGCATCGTTACGTGTCGTTTCAGCAATAGTAGGAGTGTATGCAGTTTTGGTATATGATGCAATGCATGACATTTATATATTGACTCTCGTTCATACAGCGGCATTACATGTCGATTCACGAGCGTATACTGAAAAGGGAAGTTTGGTTCTCCCTAATCCTTATCTACGGAGGGTTGCGAGATCACATTTTATGTATTGTATTCACTTCTCACTATTCTGTACCATCCTCCGTTGCTCCGGTGCCAAACATAATCCTTTATTTCGAGATAATGTTGCGCGATAATCGAAGCCCAAGAGCTAAACTTAGGATTGTCTCGAGAGAAGGATTATCGGTACAGTCGACAGGTTTTTAAAGAGAATGAGCGATTGGGAAAAAGCATTGGAAATCATGTTCAACAATTCTCATTACTTTTCATTTAAATTTTTACTGCGTTTTTTTATATAGAATATTGTAGAAAAATTTTAATTAGCTCGTGACATTTATTAAATAAATTATTATTGACTATTTTGTAAGATATTAATTTCTTAATTAGAGATGGTTTAATGGTAAATATTAAGATATACTAATATGACAAAATTTTGATTAAAAAAATTATTAGTAAGGTATTATAAAATTTCTAGTACGATTCAATGTTAAAAGGAAATTGTGTTATTATGTGACTTTAGATTGTTACTTCCACGACCTTTTCTGTGCAATTTTGCAGCAACGCCATTGCCGGTGCTGCGTCGAACGCTTTATCTTGAGGTAATGTTGCGTGATAACAACGAACGGATGGAATCGTCCCAGCGGGACGATTATTAGTGCCGCCTGTAGTTTCTTGAAGACCGTCTAGTCGATAAGGAGCCACGAATTATTCTGACTGAATATTTTTGTCTTCAAATTAATTGCATATTAATTGTTACAACTATTTTTGCATTGTTCCGTCTCTCTTATATATAATATCAATATTTATTTTTATTTTTTTACTCTCGAATAAATATTTTCGAGAGACAAATAAATTACGTTACTTAATTTTTTTAAAGCTTATATTTAAAATTTTGTTAACATATAAAAAACATATGGAAAGAACGATTTTGCTCAAGTGCCTAAAAATTTAACTCTACAGGTATAGATCTGAAAATAATTTTAATGAACTATCAAAATAATTATGTAGAATGTTCAAACTGGTTGCTAGAATATTAAAATTTTTTACAGCATTGCTTATCATGCTTGAGTTTCTTACATAATTATTTTGATGGTCCAACAAAATTGTTATCAGATCTGTTAGCTAAACTTTTAGATATTTCAGCAAAGTTATTTTTTCCGTACATTTTTGATATTTGATTATTATTAAATTTTGTAGAATATTTGCCATATATGCGAAATATTTTGTCTGGACATAAATAACGTTGAGATAAATAACGTTGTGTGCTATAATCATACATCGGAGAAAGAAGTGACAGCAAGTGTAATTGCCCCAAGAAAGTTTTGTGCGCGTCCTCAGTATTCTCGTTCCGGTGTTGCCTCTCAACAAATATTATCTCGAGCGTCCACTTCACACAGATAGAAGAACCGGTAAACAACCAAAGAAAGAAAGAGAAAGAAAGAGAGAAGAGAAGAGGAGAGAGGGAGAGAGAGAGAGAGAGAGAGTGCTACTCGGTAATTTGATCCTCCGCAAAATATGCAGCATAATAAAATATACGGTAGGAAACTGAAAATTCTAGAAAATAAAGAGAAAAGCTGAATATGCAGTTAGGATTGGATACGATCTATGTACCTACTTTGTCCATCTACTTATCGTGTCTCTCTTCGGGACTTACCGCCACTTGTTAGGTTGGGATAGGATTGTGAAGGAGTAAGGAGAAACAAATCCGTCGAGTAGGATTGTTGAGAGTAGTGAAAGATGAATAGAATCGTTGCACCGCATGTGCATCGAATAATGCCGCCTAGTCGCCACGACAGACAAGAAGAGCTACTTGTGAAAAATGGATTTCGATGAAAGCTTAACAATACCGTCGCTCTCGGTCTTCTGTGTTTGTTATTTTGCTAGTCGAGAATGTCGTATCTATATCTTATCTTCGATTAACATGATCTTCAATCAATAGATTGCAGATATATTATTTGACATAGGAAGAAATTTGATTTTAATCGCAATGTATTTTATAGATGTTTAAAAAAATGTTCATTAGTTAGAAAAATTTTTTATTTGACGTGCTAAATTAATCGAATTGCAATTTTCTATTCGAAAGCACTCTCATGTATGTTATATATGAAATTTTTCACACGGGAAGAAAGTAATCGAAATTTCACAGTAACACAGTTAAATGGTTGTTATGCGGGTGGGAAAAAGAAGAATGCTATCTCCATAACGATCGATTTCCTTGAAGCGTGAATTTGCGAACCATCACCGACGATTTTACCATAGTGGCGATGCGGTAGTGAGATGGGATCGAGGGTGGAAAATAGTAGACGAGAGATAGAACTCGTTCGACTCCATAATTTGACTCGAAATTGCTTACTTCCGGCGTAGTTACATACTTACGGCAATGTAATTGCATACTTATAGCAGTGGCTTTCATCTTCTCGAGCCATTTCAACTAAGTAATACAGTAATAATAAGTGTTATTATCAACATTATAGTATCTTAAAGATTGTCGTAAATATTTTTTAACGTTAAAGATCTGAAAAAAATAAGAAACACATTTTTTAATATTTGATTTGAAGAAATTTTTTAATTCACTATCATGCATCTCCAATTTTTTTATAATTAATTTTATAATCGTATAATTTTGTATATATATTTAAAAAATATATTATTATTTTAATATATTTTATAATATATAACATAATATATATTATATGTAAAAGTATTTATAAGATGTAACATGTATTCTCGTAGCGAACATATTACTTCACAAAAAAATTGAATGATTTTTTAATATTATTTAAAATGTGATTTTTTTTACTATTAGTTTTTTTTATAACTAATAAAACTGTTGTATAGAAATGTCGATTTTTAGAAAAGAGGATCACGCAAGGTGATGCCTGTAAATATTAAAAGATGGATGACAAAGAGAAAGGATTACTCTTCCTGAAATAATTACTACTTTATTATATACGAATACCATTCATACGTCGCAAGTGAAAAATATTATGTATTCGAAAATCGAGAAGGGAGCCCGCTTATTTTCTCGACACATTTTATTATGTAATATAAACTTATGTGTTATACATCGCTACATATGCTTTGGCTTAATCGCTAGTCCTATCGGCTATCCTTACGGCTAAAATGCACAGTGACTTGTACAGAATCATCATCGTGGCACTCCACTTACTCCTCCATTGATCTGTTATTGATTTGTCATTGTCACGTAACGCCGGCAACGCGCGAAAGAGGAAAGGATGAAAATGCATTCGTATATTATACCGAATAAATATTTTATGGAAAACAAAACTGAATATAATTACGCGTGATTGTCGTTCTCTCAGTAATAAAGAACAGATCGTAAATTGTGTTGTGCACGAATTATCAAAACAAAATCGGAACAATCATAATTAGTAAATTAGATACGCGATTAAAAACACACGTACATAAGTATTTGTAATACTCGAGTTGCGCAGGAAAAAAGCAAATTTTTGAGATTATGACTGAATATTAAACTCTATAGGATAAAGACAAATTTCGAATTATTATAGAGTGGAAGCAAATTTTCTGATTCAGTTGCGTCGAACTCAAATACTTTTAGCCATGAATTTATTTGCGTCGTTATTTCAAGCATATCCACTCCTTTCCTCTTTCCATGTCACAGAAGCTCTCGTGTCACGAAAGCGTTCCCGTTTAGTTTACAAAACGTTTATTCTTAATGCATCTAACTGCGAGACAGCAACGGCTCGTTCCTCCTTCCTATACATATATATATTTGTGTGTGTATGTTTTTATATGTCTTTGTATGTATATCGAGAAATGAAAAGCGGCTCTCTTATCGCCGTGCGGTACTGTTCCATGACAGATTTTACAATACACTGGCTAAATTTCCGGTCTCAAGGATTAGCCTGGCTTGATATTTTATCTCAACCACACGCTCCCGCCGCAACGACGGCTTTCGAGGCATTCTCTTTGGCAAAGATCAGCCGTTAATTATCGCGAACGATCGAGTTTTAACGTAATACGAAAACGCCATAAATAACGTCGTAATTAAAGTTACCCCATAATTTGATCCTCCAATTACTCTTGTCGTGTACTTCCTCTATTCGTGCTTGAGAGATAGGCTGAAGAGCGATGTATCTCGCAAGTAAAACGCATGCTGGAAATGACTGTCGTAATTTTAACGAAGGACTTTTTTTGACGATACTTTCCTTTAAGAAAATGTCGACCACATACAATCGTCTCGTTTCTATATCCAGTTTTTCGACAATTATTATTTTCGTTGCAAGAGCTTTCTAACTATCTTTTCCATTTAGAGATTACGTTTCGCACGAAAACCTTTAGCTTGGAAATTTAAAAAAGATCTTAGCACGAGCAGAAATTGTATTTGTATAAAAACGATATATCATCTTACTCTACATGAGTATTGTCCAAGATGTGCGGATTTTTCGTATTTTTATTTAATATCGTTTAAAATACACAATAAAAATTTTGAGAGGTATATGATAATTGTGCTATTACGGTACACATTGCAGCACATTGCAATTTGCATTTGAAAATTTTTACGCGTAATCGAGTGTGCTCTCTTCGTGTTTATTACCATCGCGAAGATTGACTTTTTATCAATTTACAGCGGAATGAACGAACGTAGATGTTATATGCAGTATGCGAGTTTGCGTTGTAGAGTACGCTACATTTTCCGCTCGTACCATTCTTTTTCACACGCAGCATGTTTATTTCGCGTTTCGCGGGAGTCAAAACGCAGCAGGGAAATCATTACTGTTACGTCACGCTCGAAATTGATTTAAAAACTTTACACAATATTTAATTATAACAGCACACACAGCAACAGACACAGTTCATTTTCCTGTTGAAATTAATATAGAAATTAGTATAGAAGTTGTACAGAGTTATAATAAATATTTTAGCTATGTAAGTTTTTATCCTCGTTGCATATTTAGCGCTAAATGCAACTGTGCAATTCACGTGCGTGTAGATTGTTTGTTCACCATTCTTCACATCAGACAAATTATGGCTATTTTTAACATTTAATTTAATTTAATTGATCATATCAAATTTCACGAGCGATCAATCGCGTTTAACGCTAAATGTCCGATGAGAATAGCGATCGTAGATGCTAGACATGAAGGACAAGCCGTGCGTCAATATACGTCGCATACAGAATTCAACGTTGTACCTTTAAATCTGTTCACCAGAGATTGCTTTTCGTTCGTTCTTATAATTTAAATTTCTCCACAACATACTGGGCAACAACGCCAAATTCCGCGAGCGCGATTAATACGAGTCTAATAATTAACGATTAGACGTTATTAATTATTATTGTTAAATTTATGCCTAAGATATAATACACTCACCTAAGACGTACCTGATGTGATATCTTTGTAAAAATTTCCCTACCACGCCACGAGAGAGAAATAGAGAGAGAAGGACAGACGAGAGAGATGCAGCACTCTCGATGACGATGGAGAAAAAAAACAGAACTTGTTCTGCAAGTTCCTCCTTTATACGATATCCTTCGTCGATGCTGTCGTCGAGCGAGGAGACGCTTTGCGAAAAACATCCCCACGCGAAAACATGTCTGGGATTTTACGCGAGCGCGCATCTCGTGCTAAAAATTGCCCTGACGTTGTCCGATATATTCTACGGGCATCGATCTTGTTCTTTTTTTGCGTGAAATATTTTAATTTTTTTTTATCACTATACAACGTTTCGAAATTGTGATGTGTTTCGCGGATTTTTTGAAAAGGATATTTTTTGGCAGTAAAGTTATAGGAAGAGACAAGCTAAGAGCAAAGCTTCAATAATAATGAATTAACAAACATGGATAAAGAAAAATGAATTTTTTAATTAAGACAACTTTGTTATTAATCTTATTTCAGAGAATCCAATTGCGAATTTTGTACGCGACTGTTTTCCGCGATGGAAAATAGTGGGCCAATAAAAACTTCGTTTTAAGTAACGTAGTACGTTTTGGAAATGCCGGCTTAATCTTGGCAAGACTCCTGTGCTGCACGCGATGGTTAAATTTCACCGAGGAATTCTCGCACCTGAACGTGCAGCTCACCGATCACTGCACTCGTACCGCGGTCCGTCATTTGTACTGGCGATTAAACTGTCAGCTTAATTGCACCTAACGTTTTTCTTCCGGAAAGTCAAGCCAATTTTCCAATTATGCCAAGGTTCATTTCTTTTTTCAATCGCGTGCAAAGACGAGGCATGTTATTACCTCGTTCCGACGTTAAATCTGCTTTTGACACGAATAAAGTCGGGAATTGACTTAATTTTCAATAGTGATATATCATAATATATACGTTAAACTAATGTAAAGGAAATCTACGATCTCTTTGATTTTCAAAAATGTATCAATATGTCTAGATAATTTTATCTGTCATAAGATTTGTAGCTGATTGTGAGTCATCATAAGATAGAACTCCATCAACTTGATAAAAGAACAGATACTCTAAATAGATACATGTTATTTTTTTTTTGCTATTTCACGGCGTTTTTGCCGTAACTTCGCCATAACAAATTCGACAGACAGTGCCGATTGTTCAATTATTCCGAAAACAAAAAAGATCGAAACGCCGTGCGCTCGGAGTGAAAATCGAGCCTCAAACGCATTTTAGTGATACACGCGGAAACGCGATACGACGCGAGTCAGATATTCGAATTTCTCTTTGGCAATCTTTGTGTTTTCAATATTCGCGGTCCGGGCGATACATACCTATGTGTACGTATCGCACGACGAACGTGACATCAAACGACAATAAATGCAAGCGAGTAAAATAAAGCCGCCGTATGTGATAATGCTTCTCCGCTTGTTTACCGCGAAAATATGCAATGATTGCGAATACTAATTGTAATGAAATATTATATCGTTCGATTATATGACTCGATGCTCTTCCTCATCACGGCCACTCATTATATCAAACAGGATTTAATAGCAACGGGATTACACGAAATTACGCCATGCATGATCATTATAGTCGTCTGCGTAAATGCACACGGTATTATCGTCCGATGCCAATGTAATCGCTGCAACAGTTACTAATTCTTTTACCTTAAAATATCAGATATCGTTTATGAATTTTTGTGTAACGCATATTGTCAAACCACGCAGATCGCTCTTCCTAAAGTATGGCATGTTCCATAAATATACGTCTAGTCATGTTGCGGTGACTACCGAGAGAGATATAAAAAAGATACTCTTCTCCAGCCTATATTCATTTTCCATTCATCGAATTTCCTATATTTAATCATATTCGCGTCCCAGCGTGCGTTTCTCGCATAAGTCACTCCTCGCTCGTCTTGCCCGTCTTTGGCTTACACGACTTTTCGTCCGTGAGCGAATCACTTTGATACACGTGTTCGTGGAAGGGGACCGACGCGGACGATGACTACCAATGATAGTCGATGATCGGCTTACTTTCCGAGCACGGATTGACGCTGCCACACCACTTCGTCTCCTTCATCGGCGGACACGGTGCGCCACCCCGGCGCGGCTTTATCGTGACTTTCCGCGTCCTCTGGGTCTCGCCCACCCCACAGCTGCGACTGCACGCGCTCCATGGGCCCCATTCGCCGACCTTGCAATCTCTCGGTGCACCTGAAATCACGAATGCAATTATTCCGCTCGAGCGAGTTCATGTCTAATCTTGCGACGTGCAGGGAAATTCTCGAAGTAGATAACCGCGATCTTCGGAATAGATGACCGCAACGAGGAAATCGAGGGAAATTCCTAGTTTTGAATTTTACTCGCAAATAGTTCTCTTACAAAATTTAAAAAAGATTTATAAAACATTTTTTTGAGTAGATATCGGAGATTTAATTATTTGATATTAATGGAGTTTAGTTAAAAATTTGAAAATCCGATTAAGATCGATTTATTTTTGAAGAGTCAGCACAGCTGAATCGAAATGCAATAATTCTAAATTAGATAAATCTCGTAAGAGTCATCGATATTAATTAATTTAATTTGTGATTTAATTTGTGATTTTGTTAAATTTAATAAACAAATTTGATAGTTATCATCAGCTCGAACAACATATTGTAGCGTGCACGCGAGACTCGTACACGAAGAAAAATCTGCATCGATGTAATACGGAAACCGGAACAGCCGACAAACGCGAGACAGAAGGTACAGAATGGAGGACACAACGCGAATAGGAGAGATGAGAAAGGGGGAGAGGAAGAGTGCGGAAGTGTGCTTTGATCATTTACGCGGGAAATATGGCTATTGAGAGCGCTCGGCTTTTGCATTAGCTACCGTCAATAAAAAACTGCACCGAGGGTTTGTTCGGACCTTCCGTTGCACCATGGCGTTTAAAGAGTTAATTAGAGGCTCGATTAGATAGCAAAAGCAAAGGTTCCACAAAGGTTTCGAAAAACATTTTAAATTATGTCTGTAATCATTGTTTACCGGATTAGTGGAGATCAACAAGATAGCTATCGATATGAAATATCGCTAACTTTGATATATCGTCTCATTATATTTTGCTTGAATAGAAAGAAGCCGGCTTTGCAAGATATATAATATTATTCTAAACTAATTAAGTAGAGTCGGATAATTCTATGTCCGAATCCAACAATGCTACGCTCAAATCTGACAATGTGAATTATTGTCCTTATAAATGAAAATATGATAAGTAATATATTAGTATTATGAAAAATATTATAGAATTCAATAATCAACTTAAGATCAAACAATATTTGAAAATTTTTATCGCACTTACGTGTTCTAACCCGTTTGCCTTTGGATGTTAGTCCATGATGTTTCATTCTGAATCTGTGCTGGTGCTGATCCGCTGAGTTGGTCATGTTGTTCACGAATGAGTAGCCCGTACTCGACACATTCGACACGTTAGCAATCTTTCTCTGAATATCCTCGTAGATTTGCGCCTTTTGCGTCTCCGCTGTTTGCCTGTACGTCTGATAATATGGCCAGTCGGACTTCCCTGTCTCACTATATCTCGTTTTACCTCGTTTTATCTCGGCGAATTTCGACGTTTGCGGTATCGCGGTCGCGGTGTACCTCGGTCTCTGCAAAGCATACGACGTTGCGATGCTGTTGATGATCGCCGCCTTGTTGTCTCGCGGAACATCCGTTACGACTTGCTGGCCGTTCCCGGTCGTGCTCCAATATCTGTTATCAGAGAATTAAAAGACGAAATTGAGAGGAGAATTGAAGAACAGCGGGTTTTCAGACAAAAGCAGAGAATATAAATTAGTTAATTAGAATAAAGGAAATTGAGGCTCCGGTTAAAGGACTGTAAAATTCAGAGGATGGAAATTCACGAAATTTTAGAAACTTCTGCAATTAACTGGAGTGCAATTAAAGGCACAGCTATGTGCGATAATTTCACGCAATGTGCTCCATATTAACATTAATATCGTTGTTGTATTGATGATATTCGCATACAATTGTTCTTGTTTTGATGCGCGTGTTTTGACGGACCAAATGTATCGAATGCTTTAACACGAATCAATGGAATTTCCATTACTGTGCCGTCCATACATTCGCAATCAATACTCGATGAATATACATGCTGTCGGTCGATGTGGTATAGCGGAACGCCACAGTGTAGACAGCGCCTAGACAGTAATAAGTTGGACGAGAGTGTTAGGTAGCAATTACTAAATGGAACTGGCCAGGTATTAGTGGCGCGCTGAACTTGTCGGACCCCATTTGCTAAACATGTATGCATTACTTGTATAAAGCCGAAGTAATGCCTGCGCATCGCAAGATGAAGTTGTTAATTAATTATTCCCGGGATAATAAAATTCGCGAATAACAAAACTCACAAATAACGAAAATAGTCCGTGCTCATATAGTTGATTCATCGATGAATTAATTTAATCAATATTACAATTGCAGCATCGTTACAACTTACTTTCAATTATAATGGTGAACGATCAGATAAATTCGCGTATAATGGCCGTACATTAAACCTTGCGAAAAAGCTACATTTATTCGAGAAAGAATATACGTACAATTGAAACGTTGTAAAAAAGCAGTAGATGTAGACTTAGCCATAACTTGATTACAATTAGTAAATATTAATCCAGAGTGATAAATAACAGGGAACAATAAACGATTATATATCACTTTATTTGCTTTTTCTTTCTCTTTTTGTGATATATTAATACTATTATTTAAATATGGCAATTTGTTTTAACATCTAGAAATTTCATTGTTGTTCGTTAATATATCTGGATTAGTATTCCGATTAGACGATATCTTTTTAATTTCATAGTAGATTCACCGAGACGAAATCGGTCATTCGTTATGAACCATCTACACAAATGGTCGTCGTAGTTCTCACCAGTATGTGCATTCCGACGAATCAAATTTAGCGAACTGAGCGGAGGTGTGTGGGCGCGTGAAAACAATTTCGAAAATTGATTTACGATTGGTATATGGTACACATAAGAGAAAGACAGAATCAAGGAATTGTCGAACGGCAGTTCCAAAACTTGCGTTTCATGCGGAGAAAACTTATTTACCGTGTTTCGTCTCTCTTTCTCTCTTTCTCATTTTCTCTTTTTCTTTCTCGTAATTCTGTTAGCGTAAAGAATTTGTTCTTCATGTATTCGCGCACAACGAGATTTCATCGAAAACGTTTATTCTCATTCGGAGGAAGCTACATATACTCTCGATGCAAATAGGACTGGCATCGCTGGTCCGTGATGTTTGCGATTTAATTATTATAGCAATTCGCAACGAAAATTTGCAATTCCGGATGTAATCGATTAGAAAATTCTGTTTAAATGTGGTAATTACAAATTCCAATTGTAATTTGTGACCTAATTAAGCAATTACGCTTTGCAATATGTAGCCAATGCATATGCAATTGGTGCATATCAGTTCGTGGCAGAACTACGAGACCGGAATTGTCTAATTATCACGGTTATCCTCTAGTTATAAATTTCATTGGCCCACTTGCAATGAACAGATGGATAAGATAAAATAATTAAATGTAATCCGTACGTTTTCATAAATTCTTTAAGAATATTTTGTTAATGATAATTTCGTTACCAATGAATAAAACGTAATATTATAAGTCGTGTGTAATACCAATAGTCTCATTGATATTAAAAATACAGCGCGGCACGTTTAACATAATCTGCAGTATTTTCTGCACGATAATTTGCATGTATGCAGATATCCGGCATAAGTTTACTTTTTCCTACGCTTTAATATTTCTTCAGGAAGTTCCCGAGTGGCTGGCCGTCGCTAAGTTAAGAATCGAGCTTGTAAGTGTGTGATCGCCATGACTTTTTAATTAAGACCTACCATTACTCTACCTGTCAACCGAAAAATCTAAACGAATGCACGAATCTCATTCGCTCTCTGCGAAACTTGCTGCCTGATTGCAAGCGGAAAATCTATCGTTTTAATACCGCGAATATTTCCGAGTTGTGTTCTGAACGTTCGAACGTCAACAATTTAATCGATCGTCATGCCTGAGGCATGAAACGACTCGCTGAAATTTTATAGTAGAAAATCGAACTATATTTGGATCTAATCGGCGACATTCTTGGTTCGATCTTCGTTACATTCTACTAGATTCGTGTAACTATGTATGACTTTGTCTTCGTCGATTATGGTCACGTCACATGTCTGCAGGAAGTTTAGCGAAGTAGGGTGAACAGTGTACAGTTGGCAATCAGTATAGTCATGGACGTAGGAAGAAACGCAGGAAATTGTCTTCGAGCGTTATTACCTTACTTCGTAACAAGAGAACATCTTTCGTGGAAAAGAGATAAAACTTCTCTAATCAATTTCTTTTAAAGAAATTAACAGAAATTTATTAGATTAATATATTTTCTACCAAAAGTGCATTTAATCTCTTAAAATTAATGCCAGCATGAAAAAAAGAAACATGAGTTTCAATGAAACTTCCCATTCCGCGAATGATAATGTATATCTTGTTTAAGGGTTCTCTTCATCGCATACTGCTTGTTTTTATATCGGTTTTTATTCTTCGAGCGAGGAAGAACATATTTGTTGCCTCAGTGGGATCAAAATAACGAGCCAAAGTATCCTGTTATCGCGGGAATCGGAACTTACAGGGTCATTAAAGCCTGTATGAAACCGTATAAAGCCATTTTATTTCATGGCGGAGAAAAAGTACTGCCGCGTTTGTATTCTCGAATTTTGTTAAACGGAAGCCGAGGGCTGTTGACAATGATAACGTGTCAACGCTATCGCCGCGACAGTTCGCGTTTTTATGAGGATTTCGATCTATCGTAACATTGTCGACGTAGTGATTTATTTTAACGTCGTGCTCATTGGAATTTACAAACGATGGACTTAATACGCGGGAGAACGCGATACAATGGACGCCGGTGAATTAATTGCGCGCTAATGCGCTTGCGTTTGACGGCAGGGGGACTTTGAGCGTTAATGCATGCATTTCGTTGTTGGTCCTGGATTTTAGTTCCATTGTACCTCGTTCTCGTTATGCACTTGTTCGCGATATGCATAATATGCATTATTTTATAAGCCGTTATTTTCGCCGATATATTTTTTTAACCGTGAATCGCGAATTTCGCAACAAGTTTTTCTGCGAATAATTTATTTTTAATTTGTTTGGATGGTTTATTTCGTCATAAATTAATTATTCGCGAGTACGCTTGTTCGTGTAACTCGGGAAAATCCGAAGCGCAATCAAGACCAGAAAAAAGAGTAGCTCGGATTTTCGGAAATATTCAAGAGGTATATGATATTGCTCAATGTGAGTGGAAAGTATGTGGAGATTTTCCAACATTACGACGGTAATAGCATTTACATTTTAGATTATGCAGGCTGTTTCCATGACTCCGTTCGTGCGGATTATTACAGAGCTCGTGCGAGATATGAAAAAATATTTTAGAACATTGTGTTACACACGCACGTACACGCACACGCAACATATGTATACGCACATAAGCTGAACTTCTTGTATCATCTTTCTTCTTTTTCTCTAAGTTGAAAAGAAAAAGAGGAAAGATGAAGAAGTTCAGCTGAAAAGAACAGACTCAAAGAGACAGAGTTGTTCGCTGCGATATCGTGGATATTTTAGCACATCATTGACAGTGATAGAATAAGATACGCAGAGGCAGGCTATCTTTCGGACGAAACGAGCGTCTTGGGCGAACGAATTTTAGTTTAGTTTCTTTGACCTCGCGTGCACCGCTGAAAAATGCGCGCGTGAAAATAAATTGCCGGTGGCGGAAAATAAATTACCGGGCGCATTACGATTGCCGCGTGTTCGCGGCTCCTCGCCAGTGAATGCGGAGGCAAGAGGGATGCAACGGGCGATACCGCCTAGGCACGTCGTTCGTTATAGTTACTTCTTGTTACATTCACTCTCCGTTTATCGCAGTAACTTCATTGGAACGTGGTGTATGCCAGTTCACAAATGGCATCACGCCGTTCGCGCGATGGGGATTTACGCGGTCGTGCATGCCTTTTGCGGTGTATACGTGGCCATCATTCTCTGGTAATTAACTTTATGATTGCACGAAAGGCGTGAACGCACATATGAGTGTTATTGAATTCGCAGGAATCCGTTTCATAGTTATCCAACACGTGGTAAACACATCCTATATTATTCTTGAAACGTTTAGTAAACTTCGTTCCTAATTCGTCCAATTACTTTAAAATTAAATTCCACTGATAGTTTTACATTCCTATAATAGGAAATGATCCTAATTCTTGGATATCGAATATTGTTTTCTGCTTCGTAAGAAAAACAGAGGAAGAATAACGCAAAAAATGCAAATTTTCGGTTTTAAATCGATACATAGTTTTCCGCGTTGTTGACCATAATACATCAACTTTTTTTGCTCTCGATCATTCTGTTCTCATACATACGCAAATATTCACTCACACAGCGATACAATAATCGTCGAGTTTAACATTGCTTTCGACAAGTACACAATGTAGCTTGACAGGTTTTTGACAAGAAAATCATCACTACGAATCGAAGATTTAACTGAGCAAAATAATCTTTTCTGCAGTATTTTGCTCGATGTTTGCAGCTTAAATTCGAATATGCATGTAATTCAGTTTATCATAATGTCAATACGTTCTAATATACATTCCTAGCATTTATTCACAAATAAATATAACTATATAATAGGCGAAAAAATGTTTTCTCACAAAAATAATGATACGAATGATATAATATATGTTTTTTCCTTTTTATTTTATGTTATTTGTACACATTTTAATGATCATCATATACGAAATTGAATGCGTGCGTAAAAGCGTAATATTATTTTTATTTTGATTTAATATTTTATTTTATTTTCTCATGTCATCAACAAATTTGCTAAATATATTTATTTATTTATTTATAGTCGCATCTATCATATCTATTTGTGATTTGTTCAAAACATTATGAAACATTGATGATGACAAAAGAGAGAAAAAAAGAATGTTCCATTAATAGAAATTTTTATCGAAACAGTTACGAATTATTTTCATGAAAAGAAATGTAATAACGTGAATACGCTATGCCAAAGAGTGTACAATACGTGGCTTCAGGCGTAAAAACTTGTAAATTGAAATATTGTTGAACGAGATTTACCTTTTGTCATTAATACGTAGTTACTATTACATATTGATATCCCTTTTTTGGGGGATATCTAAATCGATTGCGTGTAAGCATGCATATATAATTGCAGAAAGACATCATCATTATTTTTCTTTTGACGCTATTGTATAAGTCGAATTCAATAAAATACAGAGTTATTAAATACAGAGTATTATTCTTCATAATAAAAATAAATTCTCTGCAATTTTCAGAGGTACAATTTATAGAGATATAGCACAAATAGATAGACCATTTTATTTATTACATTGATAAGTCTACGTTCCTCGCAAAATTAATATCTGATTATGTCCCTTAAAGAAATCAGCTCAACGACTGTTCAATAATACAGAGATATAGCGTGTCGTAGCCGCGTTGTTCCAGCGAAATGATTTTCATCCACGAGTCCCGGACTAGGAAATGACTAGGATGATCCGGTCATAAGATTTAATCTGTTAAGACGAAGAGCAGGAAAATAAAAAGATCGGAAGGTCTCGTTCCAAAGTGGGACAGCAGTAGTATCAGCGTCAGCCTCGAAGGCACAATAGCAATTACCAGAAACGACGATCGTTCCTTGCCGAGTGGCCAGATAGCGTTGAATGGAATCGAATCTGTGGTAACGTTCCGAAGAGATTGGCTACCCGGCGCGCGGAAGGGAACGGGAGGGTTACACAGATCGATCTCGAGTGTCATCGAACGTAAGCTTTATCGATCTTGGCGGAGCTAGGCGCGTCAGCCGGATATTGTAAGGATACGAGAGGCCTATAAAGCGAACGCGATCGGTCTTCACGCAAGGTGCACGCGATCAGCCGCCGATCGTGTGTATCGATTCGATCGTCCTCCGAGGCATTTGTGGCCTTTTGTAAAGGTTCGATCGGTTAACACATCAGTTATCGTGCTTTCGTTATATAGCAATATAGAAAAGGGCACGAAAAATACAAGGTGCCTTGAAATCACTAGGTATCTTTCGCTACAAATCGTTTGATCGAAGAAAATCAATTTTTTCTCAACAAAAATATTTAGTCATTTGAAGACATTTTGTATAGTTAGAAGTACAAAAAAGCGTCATATTATTATTGTATTATTTCTTTTCGAATGTCAATTTGCATTTTATCTTGATTAAGTTTATGTCGGAACGAGATAAAAAAGCAACATAAATGGAGTTTTTACTGATATAATTGATCAATTAAAATATGCGCGGTATTATATTCGTTTGACAAATGATCGAGGAATCGACATAAATATATTAATATAATTGTAGTATGTTAATAAGAGGTAACAAAGACATAATAGCAGCTATTGATAGATTATAGATACTTGAAAATGGACAACTTGAAGGATATGTAATTGTGTATAAAAGTTGTCATTCTTTTTCTTTTCGAAATAACATTTTTCCGGAGTCGTTATTTTTCCTACATACAAATATTTTTTCGCCAACTGTAATACGATTTCGTACGATGCTCGATTGACTTCGCGAGAAAATGTCCCCTCGATTTTCCCAATTTTGTCGGACAGCTTGATCGAAATTGGAAGTCATGAAAATCTCGCCCAGCTGCCCCGGCAAAGTAAAACAAGTATAAAACGTAAGAGACGATATAACAGGGAGCGACGCGTTATAACGTTATTTTCAGGCTTCTCTCGTACGTTTCTCACCATCGTGTAGTGTCGATGTTTTCCGTCGGCCTGACATTACCGCGAGCTTCGGCCGGATATTACGGCGAACCACCGGATACGCTGTGCATATCGCAGAAATTGTCATGAATCAGGACGTCCGCGAAAAGTAATATCGTAATCAGCCATCAGATGTCAAATGTATCCAATTACTCTGGATGCGATGCATATGGCTTAAAAAGCTTTATTGCAAATTATATTTAGAATTATACGGATATAAAAATATAAGATACACCACGTTGTAAACAGTTGGCCCGAATACGTGTGAATGTTAGACGATAAAGTTTTATGCTGATTGAAAACAGTGTATTTTTGATAAAGATTTCTTCAATTGTGCACTTTAAATCACATACACGGGATAATCACATATTGTGTTGCGCATATTTACCATATAGAAATTTATCACTGCTTTTACAAAAATATTTTTCTTATCTGAAATCAATAAATCTATATAATCACTTTATATGCGCGCAATACAATTACTTTTTAAAATTATTTTATTATTTTGGGCATTGCTATAATTTGTATTTTTTTTTATATGTTGCAGTTCAATGTAATGTTCGTGATAGTACAATTCCGCCGTTACGCATCGGTGAGTTATTAGAGCTATAAAATTCGAATACAAAAGCATCGAGGTTACATTAATTTTTAAATTGTAAGCGGGCGATCAAAGTTATTATTAATTTGTATTAAATTTAAGTCCATAATTTTGCGCTTACATGCATATCGATTTGTCTGTTATCAATTATCAGAGGATTTGCATAATTAGGTGTATTGAGTGTAACTAATTTTTATTGCTTAAATAAATTGATTTTATCTCTTGATTTTTTATATGTATTACATAGATTAAAATGATCAGATGATATCGCGATAAGTTGATTACGAATAGTAAATTTTAGTTATTACATATAAATCATATAATTTTTACAATTACAAACTTATAAAATTTTATTCTAAATTCTGAGTGACATGAATTATAAATCGTTTAAAGTAAACATTTAATTATTCATAGCATTTCCAAGCGACAGTTATTTTATCAAAGACAATTTTTCACGTGATGTATTCATATTTGAAGAAGATATTAAAGGGCGCGCGCACATGTGACAGTAAATGGAAATTATAAATTGCTATTTTATAATATTTTATAATATTATAAAACAATTAATTTTATAATATTAATATTATAATATTTATAATATTATGTTACAAGCAATATTTCGATTCGAATACATCTCACGTTTTGTGCTTTTCGTCCAACGTAAGTTATTCATCATTTTCGGATTAAGAATAATATGTCATCAGATTTCGTGTTTTAAATATGAGAAAGCGATATGTCCAACAATTTATCAATTAATTTAATAAAACACAAGGAATAAAATATTCGTCGTATATTTTATGATGGGCAGTAAATATTTGATTGCGATAACAAAAAATTTAAATTTATTAACATTCAGCACGGCGTATAACAGTTTGTTGTATGTACTCATGTACTTACGCGATAATGCGTTCATCTTACGATCGAGACTCAAGCTGGCAGGCAGCAGCGCGAGCTTGTGCGTTATTATTATTTTTCAAGATGTGAATGCGATAAATATCGGAGAAAAAAAGAATTAGAGCAATTATTCGGTTTATTAAAATTTGCTTAGTAATCAAGTTATCAATATCATGTGATTACTACTAGTGTGATTAATACTAGTAATTAATAATAGTTAAAATACACAATAAATGCATGTAAGAAAACAAAGTTGTTCGAATTATGAAAATCAATGATAAATTTATAAAGTGATAAATTGATACGTTTGTAAGCGCAGTTACGGATCTCAATTTGCAAACTGTGTGCGATATCATCGGTCAGCGTTTACAACTTGGAAATTATCGCGACCTCGATGTATTAAGAGAGAGATTGAGAGAGAGAGAGAGAGAGATTTTCGTATTAGAATTTCAACTTTCATTAATCTTCAGAACATGCTAGTGTACTAATTAAACATAATTATAGGATATTTTGTACAGAGAGTTTGAATATTACTCAACTAAATTATTTATGTTACATACACACACGCGCGCACACACACACTCTTCCCCCCACACATACATGAATATTTATTTCTTGACTTACATTAATTAAATTATTGAAAACATATTTTCTCATTTATTTTTAATTATGAAAGTTCGGTGGAAGTCGTGACAGTCGATGAATAATTATAAAGTCGAGTCTCAAAGGGCATTTCCCAGATGCAGTCGCGGGTATAAGAAGATGCAAAAGATGTCGTCATATATACGTAATATCATAACGAAGTAATAAATTTGTGTTTGAATCGGCACACACCGACGAGGATCATGCGACTCCCGCGGATGCGTAATATCGTTATTGATATTCAATGTCGGCTGCATCATATCCAATCTGACTAGCTGTGTTTCGCGATAAATTGCATTTGTGGCTCGGGGGTGGTTTTGGTTGGCTTTTTCATTCAATAAACAAAACGAAAGAGAATATTACTTTCGTCGCGTACAATATATGTATATTCTGTGATCAATTAATTTTTCTTTTTCAAGCGTAAATTACATATTTTTAATATACATTAATTGTTTTCCTACAAAAATAATATGAAAAAATTGTTATATAGGTATACAAAAATTACGATTATTCATATGTAACTATTTTGGAAAATAACTTTATTTTAAATATTTATAAAATTCTAAAAAGAGAGAGGAGTTAATTATTATATGATTAAGTTAATTATATTTCGGTTAAAATTATATATTGGTTTATTATTAAACTACATTGTTAAATCGAGCTGTCAGTAAGCCATATAAATTTTAGATTTGAAATCAATAATGCGATGTTAATATGATTTACTATTTTACAATCTCTCAAATAAGAGATTGTAATTTTATTTCGGATTTGAAAATACAAACATTTTATTTTTACGTCGCGAGATAGCGGTCTTAAAACATCCTCATAAATTCTCTTTAAACTTTATTCCTGTGCAATTGAAGTAAACAGTGTTAGCAGTAATTCACAGTTTGCACCTCGCCGTATTAGAAATAAAAAGTAGGCAATTTTATTAGGACTAATTGAAGAAACTTGAAAAATGGTGGGGTGATATGGAGAAAGTGGAAAGTCATGTTTTCAACAGATGAATTTTCTTCTAAAGGCATATCAAGACGTTTTTGTTCTATTATCGCGTAAACGTCATACAGAATTGTCAAATGTCACGGAGCAAGTCTGGCAATTTTTCCGAGTGTTGAGTAAAGATGACATCGTGAGAAGAAGACTCGCGATCTTCATGCGACCCTCCGCTCGAGTTCTCTCCATCGTAAAAGTTAAAGAGAGAAATAGAGCGAAAAGGTGCATGTTATAGGAGCGGACGAGAAATCTCGTAAGGGCATGAAGGGACACTGCTGGAAGGCACAGAAGAACGATCCGAGTTTGTGTCATAAAAGAGAGTGGCGAAAGGCTGGACGGATCTAGTCTCGGGGCCTTTCATAAAGTGAGAGGAAAGCAAGAGCATCCCGGGAGGAAAGGTCAATACTTTAGGTGACAGTATTGGTCATTGCAAGGGAAAAAGTTTCTGTGTTGCAAGCATGGCAAAATGCATCCATTTAAGAATTGAAATTCTCGAAAGTTTACTGCAAATTTTAGAATATACGTTATTTTTTAGCATTAAAAAAAATGCTACCGCTTTATTTTCTTTTCATATCAAATTTTTAAATCTCGCAAATTATTTAAAATCGAGCATATGTTTAGAAGAGTCTTGCTCATAATAATTGATGCTATCACTTTCCAAAGTATGAACTTTTTCTCGTGATATATGCGTGAACTTGCCCTCGAGCTATTTGACAGCGCGTGCCTTGAATCTTGTTGCAAAAAATTAATTAATTAATTAATTCAACGTTTTAAGTTATTCTATCATGAAATTTTACGATTTTCTATTTGTTTCTCTTTTCTTTGAGGAAAAAATAAGATAATAATACACGGGGATAGCTTTTGGGTGGTGCTATTTCCAAAATTCAATGCCGATGTGCAAACATTGTCAGGCGATCATAGTTTCTCTAGGATAAGATATGCTTGACACGGATGCGTCCATTAAATATGTACTCATCACTTATGCGATCTTCTCTCATCTCATCGAGAAAGAGATGTTTACTGTCTTTTTGTATCTCCGAGCTTAAAAACTTCGTTTCTCGGAAGAATTGAAACTTGAAAAGAAAGTATTAAATAGTTAGATTTAACAAACTGATTCGAATTTTGAAATTTTCGGATTTTCGATTTTATGAATTGCAGGTTTATAAGATAATATTTTCTGTTCCTGTTTAATTAAATAAGAGTGTTTTAAAAAGATACAGAAAGAAATATGAAAACTGTCACATCATAAGATGCATTGTGAAATTGTTGCGTATCTATTGTATTGATAAGGACGCTTTACAAATAGTGAAAATTACTCTAGTGGCTGTTCTCTCTCCTCTCTCTCTCTCTCTTTATTTTGAATTATTTCATATCTAGACTGTACAATATATTGTCATATTATTCATTAATATACGCCACATCAAAAATATCCTACGTTTCCGTAAAAATAATTAAATTATTTTAAGTTTTCTCTCTAAAATTTCTCGACTGATTTGATTTGCTTATTCGAATTTGAACAAATCTAATAATGAGATCCAAAATGTAAGTACGTAAAGGGGAGAGAAAAAAGGCGGTTCTTTGATTTTGAAGTCCACTTGCCAAATACGCGGTAAAAAGCGCGACTTTCCATTGCCGGAAATCCATAAAAAACGAAGTGAAAAGTTCGTCCGAGGGGAAAGATGAAAAAGGTTGATGGAAATGGAGGAAACGTACCTGTATCTCTGGGTGTCCATTTCCCTTCGTTCCTCGGCTATGGCTTCGTTTAGGTCCCTGTTTGGATCGATTCCTCTGGGAGCCTCGCTGTTCGCTTGTAGATTGTCATTGCTGACGAATTCCACCTCGACTTCATCTTCGTGATACGATTCGGTCAGGGTGTACTCGCGCAGCTGAAACAGCAAGGACGCTTTCAATCAGTGGTCCGATACTGATCGAATGTAAAAAAAAAATATACATATATATATATATATATATATATATATATATATATATATCACCGGTTTTCTGCGCCACGAAATATTGTGGGGGCATGCATATTTATGAAGAGAAATAAACGTGCTCTTCGAGAATTCATAAACGTTTCATTTCGTTTCACCTGACTTGTACGCGTGCGGTACATGAACTATGTTTGGGGAATAATATACTTTCCGTTTATAAACAGTGGTGAGCGGATTTAAGAGCACTTCATTTCCGAATATTTGACATATTTATCGCAGTCGTATACATATGTGAAGCTCGAAGCTTTTTCGATTTTGTAAATGATATAGTGAGAATTATTTTATATATGTTTTACTCATTCACATGTTTTTTTCTCATTCTCTGGCATAGATATAACCCTGTCGGAAATCGAAATCGAATTGATTTAATTAAGTACAGCTTTTAGAGATAAATTACTGTTTTTCTTCTCTATGCTAACAAGAAATATTGTAATTTTTATATACGAGAATGGTTTAGATGCATTTTTATCTATGGATCCCTTTAGCAATTTGAAATGGACTTAATAAAAAATTAAAAGCAGGTCTTAAGAACTTCCAAGATTTAATAAGAGATACAATGGGAGGCATAAGAATATACATCCTATTCTATTTAAAGATTAAACATTGACTGACCTTCTTCCTTCCCTTTTAAAAGTAACTGAATTTTTCATCGCTATAAACCGAAAGCCTTTCCTTTCTTTTATGGTGAATCTTAATAAATAGAAATACAGATATTTGTAGCAGTTACCCTGAACTAGATTAAGAATCTCTATCGACTGACAAAATCTTCTTGATATACATAATATATACAAACATAATTTACAATTTATAAAATGTTTTTTACTAACTAATTATTTTTTTTATTTTAAAAATAAATTATATAAGTGCGCACTTTATAAAATATTCGATTTATTTTTTGGGGGATTTTAGGACAAATATAACCAATTAAACGAGAACGCATTAAGCAACATTGTCGACTTTCTTTCTAAAGCATCGTAGGAAATGATTGGTGGTAAGGTGCTTTTGTGTTGCAGTAACGTTACGATTAATCACCCCCAGTGGCCAGCGGGGTACGACCGAATTAAAGCCAATGAGACTTTATGGTGCTTTGCCGAGTAACACACCGCCGTTTTTCTCCGTTTGCCTTTTAGTCCGATTCGTTTTTATTTTTTGGAATTTTTGGAACGACGGACTCCTGTACTTATTTCGTTGCGGAAAAACGGCATTTTGCAAGCATGCGAATAGACTATTTTATTTTTCATTAAAATACGTTAAGCTTTCGATTAAGTTTAGATCTAAAAAGTTTCCAAACAAAGAATAGAATTTTTGAGAATTGTAAAGTAGAATATTTTTTGAAATTTATTTAAAAATTATTAAAGATTTTAAAACGTATTTAAAGACTTTGTCTCCGAAATAGCAAGTGTATTTCCATATAATTTTAATGTATTTTTTACCAGCAGCTTTAATAAAAGGAAGCTTCGTATTTCGCTAACAAAATTTTTGAGACACTTTATTCACGTTAGATATCTTATGCCATTAATATTGATCATTTATTCTTAATAAAGCTTATTGTCGCGTTCGCTTTTCGAATGAATTAATGATATATCGATTTTTTTTTGGTTAATAAAAGTTGTAAAAGTAATCATAGATAAAAAGACAAATCTTTATATCTTTTATTTTGCCGTGGATATCAAAAAGAATTTATAATTATTGCTATTAAACTATTAAAATTTTCCAGTGAAACATTGGTAACTTGCTTTCTGAATTATATTTTTATATAAACTAGTTATTTTACTTTTTGAGCGATACTCATTTTAATCATTGACATATATTTTGTTAACAATAGACAATTCTATTGAATTATAATGCTAAGAACAATTACATCATTATTTGCGACAATAATTATTTTTACAAAATTCTGAAAAATATAATTATGTTTTTTCGATGATAATCTTTTTCTTTATGTTCGCATAAAATAATTGAATAAATAAAGAAATAAAAAATATTCTTTCTTTATTTTCATTTGGCTGTGGAGGTCGTTGTACTGATAAATATTTCAACAGCTTCATCTGCTTGCCTGTGCTGTGAGGACTTTGAAATTGGAGCAAACGTTAATTATTGTCTAATTAAATGTCGCACGCGATAGCTTCTAATAATGTTTCGGTAATTATTTCGTAAAATTCCCACGACGATAGCGTTGATTCTACTCGGGATGCGGATAGAGAGAGAGTAAATCAATAAGATAGACGTAAACTAGGTAGCACATAAATGTTATTTCTCAACTCAGCTTGCTATATTATTCTGATAAAACAATAGCAACAAATATAAAAAGTTTTTTGTAAGATATTTTTCAATTTTTTCTAAATATCATGATTGATTTGTTGAAAATAATAAAAGTTTTATATGTAGAAATTATTTCTTTAATGAAGGTATGTGATATGCAATAATATTATTTAATATAAAAGAATTTGGATTAAAATGCCATGAAATAAAATTCACATTTTCGTGCAACAATGTAACATTTAATATAAAACAGAATTTGAATATTTTAATCTTATTTCCAGTTTTCTCTATAATCTCTATAATAATGAAATAATATAATAAAATATTTGAATTATATCAATTTGATAAATTTATCTTAATAAGTCTATCAAATTCCTTTTTGGTCTATTCTTTTTCAAATGAAGAATATACAAAAAAATAACAATTGTAAAATTTTTATATAAAAAAAGATAGAGAGAAGCATTATATAAAGATAAGTGTTACGATGGGAAAAATAGAGTAAATGCTGTTCGCAATAAATGAAGCGCACTACTTTAATAATAAATTATAATCGAATACACTAACTGCTGTAGGTAACTACGATCCTCTCGTATCGAGAGTTCAAGAGAGAACTCATGAGGAACATGCTGAATTAATAATAGTCCAATTAATAACTCCTCGAAACCCCTGACGTGGTCTCCCAATTAATCGACGATAACGTACGTTCTCTTCGAGAATATCGAACATTTTGCTACCAATTATTAAGCGCGATACGAAACGAAAGCTATCTTTATTGATCCTAAAGATAACGAAAAAACGTGTCATTCATCACTTTGCGTACAATCGAATTATCGATTTTGTTTTTACTTGATAATAATCTGTCCATTCGTTCAATTCGCTCTGTGATCCCTGAAAATAAAATTATCGATACTGACTTTAATAATTAATTTTTCTCAAAGTATATTTTAATCTTATATTCTCTTATTTCTCCAGAATATCTATATATATTGTAAGATGCTATTATATCTAGTGCTATAACTGAGAGATTTCCTGTCTTTTCGACGATGTTCAAGACTAATTTTCTATTTTCTATATGGTCAAGATTTCTCATTGTAGGCTTTTATTGTATAAAGGTAAAAATATAAAAATTCGTGGAGTTGCCCGACACCCGGCCGGGGAACAAAGAGTTAATTATTTTATGGCGTAAATTTACATTTTCTTTCTTTTACGTGTCTGCGTGCTTTATGTACATAAAATACTTTCAAAAAAACTTTTTGCTTTACCGAAATGTGGAAAATGTAATTTATATCTCACTGTGCTTTTCAACGGCGCTGGATTGTTCACTTTAACGGGCGAGTATTAGATATTGCTTACCCATCTGTGACATGAATATTTGAACTCGTTGAAATTATAACGACTTTAGTGGTTACATTAATTACATTGTTAATTGCTAGATGTCAATGCAACGCAACAATAAAAATCTTCTCATCCACGGACAAACAGCTATTCTATTTTGCGTTTTGCCTCTTTTGTACACTTTTGTCTCTCCATTGACTTTTCGAATATTCGAGCATAACGATGTTCAGCAATTAGCAGTGATTGGCATCTGTATGATGCTTGATGCAATCGTCAAAACATTTATGACCCGGGGAAATCGGCGGCAATGCAATTCGAATCAAAGAGGATTTGCGAATCTAATTGAAAAGGCTGGCAATCATGGTGAGTTGCCACCGTTTAGAGAAAAAGCCCGAATTTGTGAGCAGTAAAATGCAGAACATAATATTGTCGAAGTCGCTCCATTAAAAAAGCAGTTTAATCCCGCAGATAACAAGTCCGTTTTTGTTGCAAGATTGTCTAAAAAACCAATTTATTTTTTCATCTTTTTTTTACGTGAAAGAATTGTGCTAATAGAGTGAAAAATATCAGAGATTAACACAATCTGATTTTATGTACACGCAATTAAAAATAATTTATTTCGCGGAATGAAACTGATCATGTTAAGTACTTCATATAAACATGAAAAAAAAATATAGAACAGCCGTTTTCTGATGCACATAGCACATTCACAGAACATTCACAGGTTTCTTTATCCTTCTGGCATTGTTTGTTTGGAGATAGCATTTTTGAAAAAGTATCTCATCGCGTACGAAGGGAAGAGCCGCTCAAAATTCACTCGGCAGCGTGTTTTGTCTACGTAATAACTTTTTCGTCGGGAGGTTAGCGGTTTTCAGCGACGAGGGTTCGATTCGCGGTGGATATATTTTTCACGAGCACGTTGTCTGGGCGCCTCATTCCTTTCTGCCGAACGGGGGATGGCCGCGGGGACAAAAACCACGGTGAATACGAGAAAAAATCCCTTATAGGGAGAGCAAGTGCGTACAGAGGGGCGCGCGCGATATTACCCGAGCCAAAACAAACCCACCCGCGTAACCGTGGAAATTACCCTGGGCATACATTACATTGCCAAGATAATATCGAGCTCGATGTAACGGTTGTACAAACTGGGTGGTTTCGAACACGCCTATGTCGTCTTTATGTCTGTTCTGTCGTTTTTTACGCGGCTTTTTTCTCAGGACATGCGATATCGCGATCGGTGATTATCGCTTTCTGTTTGGATAAAGCTTTCCGATCGCTGAGCGACTGATGGACTTCTTGACTGGTTGAATCAAAAACATAGTTTAATCGCTATTTTCGAATGGACTCATTGTACAATTGTGGGAGAAATAGACAATTGAAATTATTTCCTCAGAAAACAATATCTTGACAAATATATATTTTAAACTCTGGCATATTGAAACATTTTTTAAGTGTGTAGTAACACTTATTAATTTGTATAATGATATTATTTTTTACAGGTTTAATATATGCATGCTAGGTATTCATACGCTTATAAAATATTCGCTCGCTACTCTTTAATATTCAGTGCGAGAAAACGTATATGGTATGTTTGTTATCGTTCTGAGTATTAATAAACTTGGTACACCGACTATGTAAAATTACACGCATTATCACTGTGACGCTGCAACAAATTGCCGTAACTGCAAAGTAACATTCGCTCGCATCATGTAATGCTCGCGCCATCGTTTCTCACGTGCATAAATCAAATGTCATTGTACGAGATAAAGAATATGTAACGAACGTTACGCTTTCCCATTAACTATCCACGAGGATTATATAAACGCACGTTTTTGCGCTTTTTTTGCTACCAGATATTAAATGAATGTGTCGTGATACTTAGAGATGAAAAAAATATTTCTTCTTTCTTTCTCATTATCACGTTTTTAATTTAGATTCCGATTTTTATCATCCATCATAGATTTATTTTTGATTTTAGTAACAGATTATTGCGAAGTGAATATACTAAATAATAATTTAAGAAGAAGACACACAATGATTTATAATCCTTCAGAATATTTTAATTTTACTCTTGCTTTACTTTTTTGTATCTTCCGTGATAATCATACTGCGTTTTATCTAGATATCGTTCACACGATGTTTTGCAGTGTGGAATGTATCGTAATTTTGCGGCATATAACGCGAAAATCCCGACTCTCACTATTTTCGATAATGCTCTCTTCGCTGTAGTACGCATTATACTCACTCCGCTCGCGGCACTCATTCTCGTTTGTATCCGCATGTTACTTCCGTCACGGACCCGTCCGCAATCAGCGAGCGATTCGTGGTGATTCGAAGCGTAGAATTGAAATCGTAACGACAGCCAAAGTTACATCTCTCATTCTCGTGCGATTCCCGCGAAATTCGACATCCATGCATTTCGAATCGTCGAATACAGAGAGTGCACTTTGGGAAACTAACTCGCGCGTAGGTAGATTTTGAAGCTGTGAGGAAAGTGCAGGAGGAAGGAGGATTGGGGGTCAGCGGTGAAAAGAGAAGGATAATGTTGACGAGAATAATGCAATACAGGAGAGACAAGAGAAGAAAATTCGAAATCAAAAACATTTTTAATAATATATTATCGAATAAATACTTATACATTAAAATAATTGGATAGGAGAAATATTATATAAGATCAAGTACATAAATAAGGGGAAAAAAGGAAAATATATCTGTAGTTTAAGTAATTAGTAAGATTAAATAAAGAAGTAATAAACCTTCGAATGAGAGATCGCAAGAATCATTGGATGAACGGTAAATAAAATGAGTGCAGGAACTGTAGGGAGAATGGCGATGGGCAGTGCCATGGGATAAATCTCGTCACTATTTACGTAGGATATTTGTACGTTCATTTGGCGCGGAGTCGGATGTCGCAGGTCAGATGAGAGAGACACGAAGTGAGAGCAGACGGTGCAACAAGAGTAACCGACCTGACTAGGGGCGTAAACACAAATTTGAAAATTTTCTCTGGGGTCCCTCTCGCGTGCAAACGACACCCGCCGTTCATTAGTGCTCCATGTCGTCCAAAACCTAATCTACACACTTATACACGCGCACAAGTGAAACACATTTATAGGATCGATATATCACGAAGGGCTGAATACGTAGGAGCGCGATGAAGGGCGCTCGTTATTTACTCGACAAATTCGAACAAATCGCATAAATTTGTGTCAGTTTTTACACATCCCCGACGATTATCCGACGAGTATTGCGCTTCTCTTCGCTTTCTTTCTCATCTAAATTTATATTTTTACATAGATCACTCTAATTATTTTTTTCTATATTTATTTTGCAACAACTTTGACATTAAATATTCAATTACTTTACATTTTTATTATTTACTCGTTTATTTATTATCTAATACATATTTGTGTTCCCTTTGCACGTGCATCTCAGAAAAATAACGAAGACCTTCCTTTCATTACTTCAAAGATTTTTAAGAACATCATTACAGTTCTTTAAAATTTTAAAATTTTAAATTAAATGTCCTCTCTCTCTCTCTCTCTCTCTCTCTCTCTCTTTTAAAAGAAGCAAAGAAGAAGAAAGAAATAAAATCTGCTAGAGCAATCCCATTGCATCTTATCACTTTAAGATTCATGTGTTTGATCATATCGTATTTATGCATCCTATATTTCGATGCATTATATGCCTGCGTCTCGGAAACGTGTACCGATAATTTGAGCGTATGTATATCAGACAACATTTGTAGCCATAGAATAGCATTTGAGTTAGCGGCGTTATTACTTCGCAAACAGCGCTATAACTCCTCGAGTGAGCCATGACTTCGTCTCTCTGGCTCGTCTCAAACCCGAGTAACTGCGCAAAGTTCTATGCATCGTGTTTAGACATCACGTCATCGTACAGTCATACTGGGAATACGTAATTACGTTGAATCACGTAACCTGAAAACACGGATCAATGTTAATATCTGAAGTAATATTCATTAATTCATTTTGCAAGCCGTTAAGGGCCTTGAGGATAGGCTGATATTTTATGCTTACATTTGTGAGCAATACACACGCATAGAACAATGATATAATTAATTGTAATGAAAAAGAAATGTAAATGAAAAAGAAACGTTTTTCACGGATATATTTTATGATAAAATATCGTTATATTGTATCTTTTATGTCGTGATTTTTCAACATTTGCATTTTCAAAGCGAGACATTTACCATTTCTATTACGTATATCAGACAAATCTGCGTATTTTTCGCGTTTCTGACATCTCTACATAAAACATCGTATAATCCGAGGCTATTTTGATGTTGAAGTTTTGCTGTTACAATATGAAATAATTCAGATTATTGTTAAAGTATCCTAAGACCTTTTGACATGAAATTTCGAGAGTAATTTAGCCAATCATTTTACAGATTCGCGCAGATCATGAAACTTTGCGAATTTTAAGGGAATAAATTTTTCTGTGATATTTTCGCATTAAAACTCGAAAAGTCGCTCACAATCAGTCGCTTATTAGAAGCACGATTTGATTCCACGGTTCGTTCCGATTTAATTGACGCGATGTATCGCGACGCTTGTGTTTGCGCCAAGCCAATAAAACTGCCGCGGTCGTTTGTCCAAAAAACGGTTCTGATAAAGTTAACTGCAATACTGAATTCCATTAGGCATGGCCATCGCTCACCCTTCTGTGTGCAAACGCTTGCGACAATTTTCATTAGTACGGCACATCGCGGTATCGTAATTTAAGCGACCGCTGTCAAGGGGACTCTTTTAAGCTCAAAAAGAGGAAAAGAGAATAAAAAGAAAAAAGAAGAAGAAAGCTAAAATGAAGAAATGAAAGAAGAAGCAAAGAAAAAAGAAATGAAAAAGATGAAGCAAATAGAAGAGGCTCGGAAACGGAAATAAGAGAATAAAAGGAAAATTATACAAGGGGAGGAGAATCTTACAGAGCATTTTATGACTTAAAATCATGATTTTTTTTTGTTATTGACATTAATTTTGATAATCGTGAAACATTCTATATAAATCGTTAATTTATTTTTATCTAATAAAAGTCGCAATTTTGCATTTCAGTATACTCAATTTCTATCCGACCGCTCAGAAACATTATTTAGAATAAAGGGTAAAACCTTCCGCTTAAGTTCCTTGTTACGGGAGCTGGTTAATGTTTGTTACAACGCTGCCGCTACATCGCGCGTGAAAATACCGGGTTGTTCCGGATGGATCTTCATGCGAGGCTAAATAGAGCGGCCCGCTTGTCGCTTTGCGTCCAATTCGTGGTTGCGTGAGAACTCGGCTTGTAAGTTTAAACTGCTCGTATGCATGTTTGTGTGATTTGCGTTAAATCGCTCGACGTTTGTCGGACGATCTACCTGCGCACTCATTAGTCTCCTCTTAGTCGTGCGACTAATTGACCTTTCCCAGTGATTTTCTAGTGAAAATCTTTGGGATGTCGGTTAATCGGCGGGAAAGGACGTTTTTGGACGAAATTTCGGATGGGAAAACAGGAATATCCTCTGTTAGTCACTTTATTATAGATTTGATATAGTAGATAAATTAGGATTAATGGTAGGATTGGAAGGATTGTCGATTATCGAATTTCCGAACTAAGCGCAGTGTTATTAGACTGTCGTCACTTTTGCAAGAAATTATAACGGATGAAACTGCGAGTGCATTAAGCGCATTTCAAGTACGCTGTGTCGCTCTTCTCCAGAAGATACGAATCATCAAACAATTTTAATTTGTTACTGCCACTTCGTCGCATTGTAATTTCGTTCGTGCACGATTAAGACACTTTCTCAATTTTAAGTCAATTGCGACTAAAGGCACGCTATTGCACTTGCGACATAATGCCTGCTGTCGTAATGGCAGTCGTTGGCTTTTTGAAGTGCTCCTACTTACAGAATGGCATTGTAACTCTGCATACGAGGCATCGCGCAGATGCTCACCCTCGTTCCTCGTCTCTTCTCGTCTACTATATGTGCGTCGTGTCGAGGATCACCTCGTCATTCATTCATGGCAGGAGAGAACAGCATGGGACACCCGTTGCATATACTATAGGCGACGCGACGTGGCGCGGCTCGCCGGGGTGAAATACCCGCAGTAACCGTTGTTCGTGAGCGGCCCGGTGTAAATTAATTCTGTAAACTTTCCGCGCCGTTGCCGTATTCGCCATCGTCGTCGCTTGCGGACTTGCGGGAGGGTTGTCGGACTTACAACGCAACGCTACCGTAAATATGTATTATGTAAATTATTAATTACCGATGCCGCCGCGCGCGCTTCGAGAAACAATGTTTCGCTACCAGTCTAGTCTTTTACATAGTTACAACTAACGAGTCATAATTGAAACCGGGAGCTTCCAAAGGTGTTAGGCCAACAAGTTGGTTTGTAATATTGAATAAGTATATACGTTTACAGTTAATCTTTTTGTAAATTTATCATGATCTTCTATTTATGAGAAGAAATATTACAGTTAGAATGTGTGAGAAGGTAAACAAAAAGTTTCTTTAAAATTCGGTTCGTTTTCGATTTTTTAATGATATTGTGGAATAAGAATACTTTATAATTTATAATTTCAAAAGTTCTAATGTGATATCAAGACTAATATCAGGATGTAGCGATAGAAAAATCAACCGATAGTATTTCCTTTTTTTTGTCACTTTCGGTCGGATTCGTTCTTCGAAAGTGAAGCTGATTTAGAGTGACGGTAGTTAAATCGTCGTTCTCCTTCAATGAGGAAGGTTTCGGGGGCTGACGTTTCGGGAAAGGGTCGAACGCATTTCCGGAAGCGCTCTAATTTTACGTTGCGGCGAGCAGCGTGACGCTCGTAAATCTGTGGTTACTGAGGTCCGCTGGTGACGTTGCAACGCGTCTACTATTTCTCTTTGAATTACCCGACGCCGTTGGCCACGTCGTTGGCTATCGCAGTCTGCCAACAAGCGATATCTGTCCTTGCGAGAGTCGCGGATGCGCCGCACGCATGTGCACGCGAATGGATGTTTCCAGTGCACGTCCGACTTGACTGCGTCGGTGTAATTTCGTGGCGTCACTTTTTGCTTATTTAGAGCGACGACGAAACCACGAACTCCAAATTTCGCTTTATAACGATCGAGACATGTTGGTGCGGCGATGAGCAAGCGACGGAAAACAGGAGAGAATGTCCAATTAAATAAGGCAAAGAAGGGCAAAACAGGATAGAAGGGTATCTGTTTTTTTGGGGGAAAATTAAGGAAATACAATAAAAGTTTGTGTTACACATTTCTGGTATTAATTTTTAGTGGTACGTTGTATTTTCCGCGCGAGCATAAGCAAATACCTAGCTTGATCCGCTTATACTCGTTTCCACCTTCTATTTGCTTCTAACATTATCTGCTCATGCAACATTTAAAATTAAATTTGATTCATTATTACGTAATATAAATTATTTTCTCTACACTCTGTATACCATCAAGTAAGTATAATAATAATTAACACTTTAGATTCTTTTTACAACTTTGAGAGCTTCGAGAAGTTTAATGATAAAAAATTAATTAAATATAAATACATATATAAATTATACGCCCCTTCCCGAAACTAATTAATTACTAACAAAGGGTTATTAAAGTAAATACGTATGTAAATATTTCGATATTTTATCTTTATGAAGTTAATATATTAAATAATATTTCATATTTATGTATATCAGCTCTTTCATATTTTTATAATATATTTATAAAGTATGTTAAAGATATCACCTGACAAGTAATATGTTAATACACCGAGAATGCATTCTCATGCATGTATGTGCCGTATGCGACAAAAGGGTCGATAAACTTTGCCTTTTAGGGCTTCGATTATCGTTTGTCACAATGAATGCTAAGTTATTAACAATGCCGGTATATCGTTCACAATAGTAAATGCATAATTACGACGGAAACGACATTACGTAAGTACAACAGCGCTCGTAATTACTGACATTCGCTAAATAATTAAACGTTTAAATCGATCAGAATTATCGCAATACGCTCGTAATATGCGCGATAACGATATGCATAATCATTTTATGTATTCATTATGTGTATAATGTTTATAATACGATAAATTTATCGTACGTTGAATGTTTCTACATGCCATTCATTACAATTTTTTACGCGAGGAAGATGGAGATATTGCTTTTTTTTGTTTTTATATGTACATTTAATCGTCTATAAAAATTGTGTGTGAAGAATTTAATCTGTTTCAAATATTTTTGCAAAATGAAATAAATATCAAGCATTTCCATCAATTATGCTTATAAATTACTTATTAAGTACTAACAAACAGTTATTAATAAGTTTGAAATAATCAAAGTTTTTATGGCGATTGCTTTTATGGAACTGCATAATTTGATATAAATACGAATAATTGATTCGCGATCTTTTAAATATCGCTAAATTCTTAACGTTAAGAAATATCAAAATTGAGAAAAATAATATTTTAATTCTTGCGTCGACTTTTTCCCTTTTTAAACTAATTTCTAACTACCTTTTTTATTTTTGTAACTTTTTAAACTTTATTCTTTGTGCTTAAATTTTGTAAATTTTTTAAAAAACAAATTAATGAGATTATTTTTGTGGTCATTTAAATCGGATATTTAAGATATTTCGCATATCTAAATAATTGATCCTGTAGCTCCATCGTGTTCGATAGTCAAATTATGATCACAAAATCAAAAGTAATTCATTCGCGTTCAGAGCTTTTTTGCGTACTGTAGCGTGCGTGTGTAACGCAAGGCAGTGCATGTTCCACGCTATTCCGCAGAGACAAGCGCAACACCGCAAAGCTACTCCTATATCACCTCGCGGTTTTGGTTAGAGCAAAGGCAGAGCGAGAGAGGAAAAGGTGTATCACTCGCACACTGCGGATAGTGCAGCAAAGAGAAGTGGTAATAAGAGCGCCGGTTCTGAAGAGACTGCACTATGACGAACTATTCTTGAAATGCATTAATGGAATATCACGTAAAATTGAATGTTTATATTTCTCATCAAATTCTCGTGGAATGCAATTTTTATTTATGATTTTTATGGATTTATTTCTTATAATTTATTATGCTCAGCTAATGAAGCATCGAAATATTAAGATCAAACATTGCAAACAATAAGTAAATATATTTTCTTAGCATATAAATGATAATATCTAATAATAAATGTATGTATTTTTAATTTAATTTTCATATCGCAGGTTGAACATACAAAAGTATTAAATTAAATAAAGATATTTTTAATTCTGATAGTAATCCACAAATTTTTATTTTTCTAGAATTAGCTTGTGTCGAACAATTTTTCTCTAATACTGTTTTAAAAAAATTTTGTTGTTGCATAACGTGATCATTATTTTTGTAAATATTTCCCGTTATCGCCAATTACAATTAATTGCGATCGTTAACAGAGAGACGAGCTTCTCTTCGCTATCGGTGCATTGATTGCTCCTATTAATCGGATTTGCCCGACATAAAATCTGTTAATATCAGTGGGGTCCAAGGTAATTAGCAGCCAGTGGCCGGCACTGTAATTTAATAATTGTTGCTAATTTTACGTCGTTTACTTGCCGACGAGGGGAGAGAGGAAGGGAGAAGGG
>JANQDE010000036.1:1721756-1776359 GCA_037157785.1 Cephalotes varians | reverse complement strand
AGAGAGAGAGAGAGAGAGAGAGAGAGAGAGAGAGAGAGAGACAACGATGAGAAACGAGAGTTTAGTGTTTGCATCCGATGGGGGAGCTGCTTTTCTCGTAACCATCGCGTTGGTTAATACGTCGATGGTTAGAGAACCGTGACAAATTGCAACGTGGGCGACGGAATAGCCGATCGAAACAGCCGACGGTAGAGGCGACCAACGAATTTCCCGAAATTGGAAACTGGAAAACCGATCCAGCAGGGACGAGAATTTCCAGATTGACACGTGCGCGTGCTAAACCACTATGTATAAATTCGCCAAGCTCATAATTGAATAACGATATTAAAGTCCGTGTCGACGACAGGTTATATATGCAGTCTGCAATTCTTTAGATTCGATTTTTTAATAATTCTTTGATTTTTTTGAATGCATGTTTGAACGGGTATTTGGCATTTATCGCCTTCGTTTTTTCTCTTCTTTTCTTATGCGCTATAGTTTAGAACGACATATAATTTTACACGACATATAATTTTACACAATTATAAAATCTTGAAAATAAGATGAAATATTACATTATTTTAGCTTTCGATATAATCAAACGATATCAAATGATATCAAATATTGAAACATAAAATATTGGTACATGATTTTAGTATAAATAAATATTCATCTATTTATATTTCTTAGGATTTTTTATTTTCAGTATACGATAATCGAAGAAACTATAACTGTAGTGAGATTTTTATTTGTTGCAGTCTATACTATATTATATATGAACAAGTCATCTCCGATTAATTATTGTCATTAAATTTTCCATCCGCGCATTACTCGTGTATTCGAGAATTTTGCATACGTCACTTCCTTGTTCATATAGCTTTCCATTATGCGTAGTGTAATTAACGTAATTTAATAAAGTTCCAGTTCCGTCCATCATGAAATTATTAAGATATGAGTTTATCCGATAATCGTTGCTTTCGTAGCGTGGTTATACAAATTGAAATTATAGTCAAGCTGCGGCGCAATAACTAGCCTTGTAAACATTGTAATATTATTTTTTTAATAACACTCGACAGTTTGCGTAGTTTTGTTACCAACGAATTGCCCTCGTTAAATAGTTTATATTGCGTATTTTGAACGGGCACGCACGTGACAATCTTATGGACAGGTGACGCTCCGATTTATTATGCAGTTTTCAATTACGAGTTAGAGCAATTAATATAATTTAATAAATTTGAATTTCATATGGAATTCACTCCGTTATGAAGTTTGCACGGCATTCTAATTGTCACACACAACATTTTTTCATTCTTCTACTACCGCACTATATATTTATAAGCGTAGTCTGTTTTTGTAATATTCGATTTTCAGTTAATGATGATGCATCATCTGTCACGTCCCTTATATTTTATTTAAAAAATGATGACCGAAGCGATATAGATGCTTAAAATAATGGCTATTAAAGCTGAAATTATTCTGGAATGTTTATATCTGATTTTCCAAATGTCATTCATCGAAATGGTCATCGATAATCATATTTGCAAGGTGTCGGCTCATCGATAACGTTCGTCAATAAATTATTGGCGGTACTTATCAATACCACGATGATTTGTGAATCAATGTGTCGAATGCGCGATTGTGCATACTTAACGAAAAATCCATTATCACGTGCAAGTGACAAGATTTAAAAATAAATATAAATATAGATAGTTATCATTGATGCATTTTGTTAATCTACATCACTAAATAAATTAGAAGCGATATTCTAGAAAGCAAATATAATTAACGAAAATCATTATTTTAATAAGATTAAACTATTTTATTTGTCTATTGTGTGGATATTAATTTTATCAATACGAACTGCAATTTATTTAACTTTATTGAATAAGATGAATATTTAATAATGCAAATATTCGATAAAATAATACCTAAAATAATACCTAAATAATACACAAATTTTAATAACTTCCCATCATCGCTCCATATATATACTAAATCTACTTGTCTATTCCAAAAGTTGCTATGAACGTATATGTTATCGGTTAATATAATAGATATATTATAGGGATGTACGCACGAATGTACACGTTGAATACACTTTGTTTAATAGATGCGATTATCCGCGACCGATTTTAATACCAATATCAAATCACGCATATCAGTCGGATCTACGAATTTATCTCCTTCCGCCCCTCCTTTCCCATGGATAGAATGATATCGCATCGTGTTATTATCGCTAATCCGCTTCAGAATCGTTTTGTCGAAATCACAATGGTGAATTTTGTAAGCGGGTCGGCGGGTTATTGAATCAAAATCGTAATTTCCAATAACACTTTGCACGCGATTGCACGCTCCCGCAGGGATGATCTCATGCTAAGCTCGATAATGCGACCCGAAACTCGATTTCCGAGGTTGATATCGAAACTGCCGCTTACAATTTTAAACTTCTGTATCTATCCCGCGATCTCTCTCATTATATCGCTACATATCGTTAGAATATCCTGAAATTTGCAACTTTCGGGATTGACTTGATTTTTGTAGGAAGGCGGAAATATTAAGCACGTCCTCGTCATTGTTAGATAATCAGCACCAATGGTTAATGAGATTTTTGCTTTACACGGAAATACGGATGAAATCGTAACTTAAGTTTCTAGAGTTTCTCAGACTTTACGAAGTTTCGTTGTCGCGTGACTCGGGGTCACAGTCATTAATGAAGTCAAACAAAGCGGAAATAAAAATTTACTTAAAAACCCATTTAACCTTAATCCTTAGATATTCTCGTAAGCGAATATTAACTAGCAAATATATAACTGCAAGTTGGAAGAATAATTATTACGCACACATTGCGTAGCACTCAAGAATATATAATACATATACATAATAATGTTAAACATAAAAAAATAATAAAAAATATTCATTCCTAAGAAAAAAAAAATTCGTAAAATGATACTTATAAAAATATTGCAGTTCCTATTTAGTCCTATCTTTGATCTTTGTAAAAAAAAAGGAATTCTAAAAAGGCAGCTAGTTTCAGCCACAACGGATTAAATCATAAATAACGCGTCGGATTTTTCTGACGCATGATATTCAACTCGTTCTTTTCTCGCGACCTGTGAGTGCGAGCTCTCGAAAAGCGGTCGCCATGCATTCATCGCGCTCGTTTATCACTGTCCCTGCCGCGGATTTCAACAATGAAAGTCATCGACGACGGAGGAGCGCTCTCGTTCGCGTGTCAGCGACAATAAGTGCGCCGCGCGGAATGGCTATTTTTTTTTACCATTGGAACGTTTAACAATGCAATACGTTCTCGTGTCTTGCACTGCTGGGTGCGCGTACGATTGTGTGGCCGGTCGATAAAAGGCTCGCCATCGCAAGCTGCAATTTTGATTCAACTGCCGGCTTTAAAGTGAAGTCGCTGCAGCTGTTGCAGCGGCTGCGGCGACGGTGGGCGTGCTCCACGATCCGATGAAACGAAGAGCTAAATTCCGCGGAGTCCATAAATTTTTGCTTCGTTAGAGAGCGAGTATCTCTCTCCGATATACGCGTATATCGGAGCATATTTCACGCGACTCATACATGCCGGATTCGCGAGTACGGCAGCACGGTGAAAAGAGTTATTTGCAGGAAACATTGTTGATATGGATATGTCAAAGTTGCAACGATTTCGAAATGCATCACGTTGCGCGCGCGATATTGTTTCGCTGCGGTAACGATTTTCCGATCAGTTTTCCATTTAATAACTACAATTCGTTGTTGGTGCATATTCTGTGTGCGATGCGATACCGTGCTAATTCTTATAAAGTAAAATTGCATTAATTTCCTGATGTAATTTTGTGTAAAAAAAGTTCCGTTATTAGAAATTTTAAAAATTGATAAAACAAAAAAATATATTTTAAATTGTTGCTATTAGATGCACAATATCTTAATAATTGAGAGAAGAAGTGAGAGAATAATAGAAATCCTTTTTTGTTCGTTTTAATTAAGGAAATATTCGTTTATGAAAAATTGAGAAGAAATTGCTTCTTCACATTTTATGTTTCCATCTTCTGTATTCAAGATCTTCTGTATTCAAGATTTGTATCTCTTCTTTTCTTATTCCCCTCTTTTATAATACATTAATAAGAGTCTCTGTCAGAAGATGGTCTTTTATTTATTTTATGCACAATAACAAAGAGTAAATTATTTCATAACGAAAAATATTTCTTCAATTATAACTCGATAACTAATGTTCTATTAAAAAATATTTTTTCTTTGTATCAATTTCAAATCACGATTTTTCCTTCGAATCTACGTAGTCTCTAAATAAAACAGTTATCGATTTTTCTTTAACTAGAAGTCGGTGATTTTATTTACTCCATCCGTTTTAGCTGCCCTGCTCGAGTCCGCATAGTGCCATTATCGTTTATTGATTTCATATAAATTGTGCGGCCGCGCGCTCGGTATCTCCTCGTCTTATTTTCATGCCACTTCGAAAACGAGGTCGAAAGTATTCCATACAATTCGCAGGTATCGGACACGATACTTTTCCTGAACTATGGTAAATCCTCGTCCGATGAAACGAAAGTTTATCCTAAGTACGCGACGTGACTTCTTTCCAACTCCGCGCCAGAAACACCCGCGAACGTAAAAACGCGGTCGCGTCGAAAATAAATCTTCACATGCTCTCGAAAAACTTACAATGCATCAGTTATAAATTCTTGCGTTTTCGTCAGAATTTGAAAACAGCTGAGGCAAAGTAACTTTATCTTCTGGTCCGCTCTCCGGTTTTTTATTTTACTTTTTACTTCATTTTATTTTACTTTCATATTATTTTATTTCACTTTTTATTTTACTCTTTTCGCATCTGATTGTGCGAGTGTGTAAAATTTGAGACCTTTCGCAAAAGTGAATTACTTAGTTTCCTTCCAAAATATTCTTTTGACTTGAAAAATAACAATGTTTCTTCAAAAGTAATAAGAGATATTTATAGACTTATAGATTTATTAAGCAATTTTATGATTTTTTTTTGAAACGAAAAATTATTTAAATCTTTTAATATTTGTTTCCTGTAAATTCTTTATTATTATCTTATAACTAAAATATGTTCGTCTTCTCTGTATAAATCTGTGTATCAGCAATAAGTTGCACATGCTGCATGGAATATTACATATTTGTATACATTCACGATAGCGCGAGTCGGGAAAAGTAATCATGGTTCTCTTCACGCGTTTGAAGGAGCCAAACACGTAGCCGGCGCTTTCGAACACCCTTGATGTTTGCCCCGCCAATTGCGTGCTCGGCATTTTCCTCTCAGATACGCCGATATATTCCGCCATTTTATCCCTAACTGAAATTCAATTTTCAGTATCTTCGAGATCTCGGGGGAAAGATTATATACGATAATATTCTTGTATAATATAAAAATCTGCGTAGTTACGACAAAATAATTATTTTTTACAATTCGTATCTAAAGATCGTGCAAATAATACGCGTTATCTACAAATATCGCCTACAAAGGTAAAATAATATTATGACGATATTCTGATAAGAGCGTGTCGTAAATTCATGAAGTCATCCGACATTAAGAAATACGCCGCCAGTTGCAATGATGTACAATCGCGAGGATTTGGAACTTCGCATGTAATATACGCACACAGACAGTCGTGCCACTACGTACCACTTTGTCTTTGCCGAAGTGGCTCCTTATCGCGAAGTTTGGGGCGTTGACGTTGATACGGCGACAGGGTTTGAACGAACTCCCCCTGTGCTAGAGGCAGGCAAACGATCCCTACTGCTTCGGCTTAATCTGTTTAATCTGCCTAATCCGCTCCACGCCGATTCCGCACGCCGGCGTGAATATAGCCCTTTATCTGCAGCATTCGACTACAGTAATTCATGTGTTACCAGTCCCCAGAGCGTGATCGCGGGTTACCCCGAGGGAAAATTTGGATATATCTCGTGATTTGAATAGTATTTTTGAATAGGTGAATTTGGACATGTTATACGAAAAAAACATTCACTAATGACTGAATTAAATTCGCGAATTAAATAAATATTCAAAAAATATTGGAAGCGATATAAAACGCATTTTTTTGGTAATATACGCTATCGATTATAATAATAGTGTTGTATGTGATATTACAATAATAATATTGTGTAATTGTGCGATTTATGTTTTTCTGTGTCATCAATCTTTGCAAGAAATATGGATCTAATAGTAATCGATATGATGTTTTCGACACATGTGAAAGGGTGTATCCCTCTAATTCAATTTCTGACATTTAAATTAATTTAGGACGCTGCACCATTTTCGGGTCGATTTAGCTAATTCGCCTCATGATGATTTGGCTTACCGCCGTAGACCTCAATTTATCCATATTCGTGGTTGGTGACTCATACTCCAGCACGTCCGCGCACACTAGCCTCAAGAGACACTAATTATCCCCACGTGGACAACCATACTCGAAGATAATTAACATGTCGCGCGCGTATTAGCCGTTTGCGTAAAATTGTGTTCGCAGGAGGTCAACATTAACAATTTCGATCGACGGATAAATATTAGCTATCTGCAAATGGTGGTCAATTTTCATCGTACGTATATCTCATATTTAAGAAAATACATATCATCCGACAAAGTCGTCATAATTTGCTGAAAAGTATGATCAGATAATTCAATATTATTAATCATTTAGAATATTATTTTTATACTATCATTTATCTTATTCTTATCTTATCGATATCTTATTAAGAAAATTTGTCTTAATATTGATATTATTTAGCGTTACTTGCCAATGTTATATATAAAAGTCTTCCAGAATCTGAATTTATGATATATAATATATACAATATATAATTAATTCTAATTTAAAAATTCTAATTTTAGAATATTTTCAAGTTACATTAAATAGAATATTCTTTAAATATTTTTTAAAACTTATAAACTGTTTTCTAGAAAAGATGCATCTTCACATAATGCGATATACTATATTTTATTCTGTATTATAACAGATAATGCATTTTTTACTATTTTTTATTATTTTATTATTTTTATTATTATTTTCTATTATTATCGTCACCTTGAAAAATAACATTCCTTCATTATTATTTACTAGTTATTACGATAAATTGTGTTGCTTATTAGCAACATTATTAAACTGACGAACAATTTGTATTATTCTAGCTTCAGTTTAGAATTCCATTCTTAATACAATCATATCGACGCGCAGTTTATAGAATTGAAAAATATATTTAAAAATTTATATGAAAATATTATTAAGCAACCATAATATTAAGCATCAAGATCCGCTTTGACCAAATAAGGGTACTTTTCTTCTTAATTGTATTATTTTCATCGAAATATTTTTTGAGAAAATAAACTCCGTAATGAAAATGCTAAGAGATTCGACACGACTGACTTTGATACAGAGATTGAATCTTTAATTACTTATATCCGAAAGATATATTTTCCTTGAGAATTACATTTACTGTAAGCTTTATGAAATTAATTTTAAATCATAGTTTTATATTTTGTTCGGTATAATTGGGTTAGCATGCAAATATGCCAGCCCAAGAAAATATCCCGAGAATATTTTGGATTAAATTTGTTATATTGTTATTTTTTAATTAAATTTTCCTTTTTCGCTTTAGTAACTTCCTTCTTTCTATTTAAGGACTAAATATTTTAGTCTTTTCATAGACGTTGGCATGCTACGCCGTATCTTCCGCCGCAAATGTAATTTTGGGAACATGCCTTCCACAATATAATAAATTTCAGCTAATATGTTAAATTCGTTTGTTGTTTCAAGGAATTTATAATGAGCCTGCTTTTAATTTCTTAAATTGACAAATTAATTGAATTATCAGTTACGAATTATCGTAAATTTTATTATATATATTATAAATACAATACGATCTTTGATACACATATAAATATATTATAAATAACAAAGGTAGAATTATTGAATTTAATATTCCGTTGTGTCGCTCATGTCTGCAATAACATGTCTCGCAATAATGTGCAAAATTGTACAATCTTTTCGCTAATTTTCATTTCTATAGCTAATTATGTCTCCATTATTCAAAGCTTTCAAGAAGTCAAGTGGCGTAAACAAATGTCCTCGATTTTGCGAAGCCGGACACTTTAGGGCGATAATGGGCGCGTTGTTGTACGAAATGGGCATTACGTTAGGCGGTCTGATTTTCAGTTTAATGGAGTTCCGGAAGCGTGAAGTTTAATGGAAACAGTAGGATCGCAAGCGCAGCTGCAAGCAACTCTCCTTCTCGGGGAGTTGAAACTGTCTCTTGATAGTCACCCGTGAAAATGTTTTACAAAAAAAATAAAATGATATATATTACGGTAATTGTGTATAAGCATATTTTAAGCGTCAACAAAAACAAATAATGATTTCGATTGTTTGAACAAAATTTATAATTCTTAAGATAATATTTACAACATTATTCTGCTTAAATATATCTTTAGCAACAGGCAGATATTAGGAATATCAAGTATTAAGAATAAGAAAAATATATAATAGATTAATTGGGAATTATTAATAATAAAATTATTTTTTTTAGAGAAAGAGTACACTGAATTATATTTCTATCGATTTTACGGCTCACTTTTTGTTCTACTTTATATAAAATGGATTGATAAATTTGTTGGAAGCATTAGCAAGTGTAAATTACGTTATCATAAACGGGCAAGAGTCAAAGAAGGAAAGGAAGGATAGTAAGAAAATAGTGAGAGAGAACGAGCTGCGAGAGGGTATATCGAATTAGCGACAGAAGTTTGGTAATTAAGTGATAAGTGAGGCCGAGTAAGGGGGAGAAATTTAGTAGGCAGGCCATCCCTTTATCTCATGGAAAACGGAAGCAGAGATGACACGAGTCAAAGAGAGATCGGAAGTAGAGAGGTATAGTCAGTGAGGAAAAGAGAGCGATAGGATGAGCTGTAGACAGAGATAATTAGTGAGTTAATACGAGTCGTTACTTCTCAAATTTGTTACCGCGAGTATCATATTGTGGTTAGGAAAAAGATCTCGAAAGGATGTTATGTCTGAGAATGTTCGGTTCAATTCAGTTGTTTGAACGAAGTGTAATCTTCTCAATATTGCGATTAAATTAACCATAGCGTTAATTTATTATTACTTATTTAATTATTAATTTATTATATTTTTAATTTTTTTTACTAATTTATAACATCTTTGTTGAAAAATCATTAAGAGTATTTTTATATATTCAAGATTTATGTTTAGAATCAGATTTTTTTCGTAATATAATTTTACGAAAAATAATTTTAAAATAATCTTTGCGTAATACGTAACTGATTCTCGAACAAAAAAACTGAATTAAAGATATCAGTTTGGCAGAAGATAGTTTCGTGAAAATAGATTCGATATTTACAAAAACACAAGGTGAAGGAGAGCGAACCTGTTCGCATGGCTTTGGAAAACAAATATTTGTGTTGAATCAAGCCACCCTTCTTGCGCGTCGAAAATGTATTTAATGTCAGCAATGAGGAAAAGGAGCAGTCGCATTTGGAAATTTAATGCGATTGCGTCACGAAATATCGAGAAAATGACAGATATAATTATTAGAGAAATATTTAAAGTGTGTTTTGTCTGTTTGCTCCCGTTTTATCAGGATCAGTGGAATCATACAATTTCAATATTACATCTCATGCTCGATATATGAAAACTGACACAATAAAGTAATTTCCGGTCTTGCATTATCGAAATCATATCATCGAGACGATTCGCACAAGAAGAATTATTAGATAGTTTAAATAGCGCGAATGCAATTAATCAGTTTCATACTGAAACTGATATTGTCGAAGCATTACGTAGCGTATCAATATCGGGGAAATAAATTAATGGCTATTACTGAGCTCGATGTTCTTTTAATGGGCTGCTGCTGCGCGGCTATTTTACCAAACGACAAAAGAGCTCTCATAAAATCGAAGCATTAAATGCATAAAAGAATGAAATAATATCGAACCACTAAAAGAAACAGTCATATAATTTACATGTTCCTAATTTCTTGAAAAATTAAAACGTTTTAAAGTAATTTGTATAATATTCATTTATCTTATTACTTTTTCACTATTCTACATGCGAGTAGAAAAATTTCTGATTTTTGTACTGTTTCAAGATAATTAATAGCGCAAAGACGTGTTTAAATTCTATTTTTACCACGTTAATCAATTTATTTTATATGATGAATTAATACGGAGAAAATAAAGGATCGGATGTGTACGAGGATATGAGATATGTACCTTGGTGAATGTAAGAGTAGCTATCGGCGGTAGACGAGGTAGATTCGGATAATAGAAGCTTCCCGCGGGATGTGCCGGATATCGGGATGTGATCCTGTAAGCGATTCCTTGGGGCTGCGTTGGCCAGTTGGCAGCCGTGAATGTGAAGCCGTTATCCGTGCCCCCATCCAGTGGGTCGAGCTGTTGAAAAAGGAATAGCGGAAGGTGATTTAAACGGACGCATTTTCCGAGCATTCGCGGATTTTAGCGGAATGACAGGGTGCGCAGTGATATTCACAGAGATAAACGCATAAATTATATTTCGCGATCAGCGATGCTCAGACATCTGACTTTCCGATACAAACACGATTTACATTTTGTATACGTAACATTGTATGACCATAGTGATTGTCCGAAATATATTTTATTTAAATAATGATAGTGAATAATTGAACAAGCAATATGGGCGCGTATATGCGAAAATCCTTTCTTTTTATTATTGTATATTTTTAAGATACTTTATACTTCAAATTACATAAATTCATAAGGATGTTAGGATGTAAGGATAAATCTATATGACAATTAATGATAGTATTATATCCGCATTTTTGAAAACGTACAGCTTCATTGCACTGTACATTTTCCGCATTGCAACTATCTTAATTTTTTCTTTCACAAAAGAGAAATTTCGGTTGTATTGACACGTTGAGTTTCATGCGTGTTATTGCCAAATGTAATTACCTCCACGGTAACGGTATCGACCCAATTGCCCTCGACGCACAGTTGGAAGGAATCCACACCTACGAACCAATCGGGACTGGGATTGATGCGCGCCATAATGCTAATTAGAGTATGATTGCCGTCCAAAAAGGCCCGAGTGACGCTCGTGCCTTCGCCTTGAGGAATTGGAGGACCCGTGAATGAGTGAAGACTGTTGGGTGAATCTCCATCCGCGTCCAATCCATCGGCCCTTCCGGTTTCCACATATAATCTAGCACCCGTAGACAGTCTCTCGCCTAATCTATACAAAGTGTAAGTCGAGTCGTGCGTTCGACCTGCAAAAAGATACAACCTTTATTACAACAACTCGTTGAAATACTTACGATCTAGTCATATAAATTCGAGATATTTTTAGCGCGGAATTTTCTGGAATGAAAATGACGATTATTAACCCGTTTCGTACAAACGGGTATTCCGATCGATTTCTATTCATGAAAATTTCTCGTAACTTTGAAAAGTCCCGCCACCTTATATTTTATCTTTTTCTAAAACAAACATTTACTCTACAAACTTGAAAGTATATTCATAAATTTTTATAGATTTTTTAAATCACTTTAAGATGAAAGTGGTCGGACTCGAAATACCCCTGTTTGTACAGATAAGGCGCCATTTTTCATATTATAAGGATTAAAAAAAAAGAAAGTTATTACAAATCGACTAGATACATGTATATTTATGTATACATATATTTCAGATGAATATTTCATTTGTTTGAAAAGCGACGTTTATTTTTCATGTTGCGAAACACGATGATTATACCGTCGCGTAATCGTTATCCGACTAGCGGCGAAACAACGACCGCGCCGCGATGCAAATGCGTTTAACGATCAATTACCCTTGCCAAGTATTCCGGAAACTGTTTGTCGTCCCGTTTGGTTGCTCTGAGCGCGCTAAGTAGCGCGCGTTTAAGGCACTTCGTTAACGGTGGATTCGTTGCTTTTGTCGCGAGTAGCCGCGGACGAGAGACCGCTCTCGAGATAGCCGAATTAATGCCGAGAGAGAGAAAGGGAGAGCATTGAATTTATAGTCAATTAATGTACCGCTCAAGACTCGTTGTCCGCCACTCCGGAAATAATGCGCCACCCCACAGAAACCCATACATATATCGATCTCATGCGGCACTCGTGCACGCGCGCGTCTACAACGCAATCCTGAAAAATCTCTTGGACAATCTTCTCTGACGTGCTTCATCCCGTGTCTCGTCGGTTTCCCTCCCTCCTCCCCCCTGACCGGCATTCATCGTCACGCACGATTTAACGTTCGATCGATGGCGAATAAACGACGACCGGGTGTCCCGTTGGAAAACTAACGTCGCTTCAAACGAAATTGCGGCCGGTATTGTGCGCACATGCAGTTCTACCATCCATTCGCTTTTTTTCTTCAGGCCCTTTTTACCGAGGACTCGCGGAATTTTAATCAGGAATCGACGAAACACCCGGCGCAATTAAACACCACGTGTCGTAATTCTCGGAAAACTTAAATAGCTTTTGCGATATTGTCGTATTTGAAATAGGGTAAGCGTCAAAATTTCTCATGTTTGATAGAAAGCAATTATTTTAATCAATTAATTTCTATTTAAAATTTTCTTAATAACTCAATAACTTAAAATTCAATTAATTAAATTTCCGATTCCTCATTTACGGAGATTCCTATATATTTCAGCAAAGAGAAAATTAATTTCGGATTTGTCAAAGGATAATCATCGTGAAATGCTGCGTGAACTTTCCGAAACATGCTGTATACCGTGTTTTTATTGCGTCCAGTTATTCGCCAAAATGTTACACGTTGCGGTTTCTCATTCCATTCGTGCGAACAAAACCGAAACGTAGCTTTCAAAGGGATCGAAATAGTTCCCGTGCCGGCAGTGCGCACCGCAGTGGTCCCGCTGAGTTCGAAGGAGACGTAATTAGTTACGAAATTAGTGGAAACCGCGAGGGACATGGACTGCGTGCGTTTGCAGACTTTACGCAGAACACGAAACAGGCTGTTTCGTCGTAATTTCGACGGAAACTGTCGATCATACCTATACGTCGCTTCGTCGTGAGATCGAACTGAAATTCGATCATGGAAAAAAATTTATGACATATGAATGTCACATGAAAAAATAGACTTCTGCAAATAAACTTCTGCACATCTTATCGAATACATATAAAGTTTAGTTTCTAGAGATAAATTTTTTTATTATTCAGAAAATGACATGGTCAACGTTATACGGTATGTTTTATTCATGTTTTCTGCTTTCTTACAATGATTCGAATCATGTCTTATTCAAATGAGAACGAAAAGTTTTTTTTCTTTGATTTAGCGCGCGATTCTCCGATTTTATAGTTAAATCTGAATAAATCCGTCTTTGTACAACGCTCCGTTAATCCAACAGACTCGGGCCAAAGTATTACATTGCCTTGCACGAAAGTAAGCTGAAAAAAGCTATTAAAGTCGATTCACGGCTTAAATTGGCCTCGTTAATTAGATTAATTAGTATTGACCCGCTTCTCACAACCGCTCCAATCTGATCCCTGTCTGTCTTGCGGCGTCTTTCCTTCCGCCTTGCTCTCGCTCGCCTTAGGCAGACAGAATTTATGAATGAATATTATCCTCGTCCCTTTGAAGCTCCATCTGTCTCTAACCGGTCGGTAATTTCATCAGAACTTAAATAGACGTTGATTCCATCCCGCAAATTACATTCGCAAACAGTGGCGTTTTATTAATTCCGGTCGTTGCCGGCGGCGAAGTCGTCTCTTTTCAATGGGCACTTCGTTCTTTGCGTGGCCTTATATTAATGATCGTTATTTAAGAAAATCTTTGGAGGTGTCTATTTCATATCTCGCGGATAGCGAAAATAAATAAGCTCGCGGAGAAAAACGAAAATAAATAAGAAATATCAAACTCCATCCCCTTTTCTTTTCTTTCGGTGAGATTTAAAATAATGGCAGGTTAACGTTCTCAACTTTGATCTAGTTTTATCCATTTTTCTGACACACGTCATGAAAAATATATTCAACGTCAATGTGGCACGACTCACGATTCGAATCGATAAATTCTCATGATCAACCGAGTATTTTATTGTAACCGAATACCAATGATTTTCTCTGTATATGCGAATTTTTCGTTGTTTTGTCGAAGCGCTTCAATAAGAATCGGATCATTGAGAGATACTTTGTGAAAATAGCATAGTAAATTTCGTCGTCAATACAAATATCACGATTTTGCACGAAAGTTCTCTCTGGAATAAATAAGAAATTCGATTCGATCAACCTATCGGAACTGCGCACCTCTGCTATTCGCCTGAGAGATTTCTTTCTTTTTTTATATTCGACAACCTTTGCGACATATTCGAGTGGTAAGAACGGGGATTGGAGGAGCTTGGAACGAAGATTGACGACACGACAAACGCGAATGGGCCTGCGGTTCAATTCGCGAAATTCAATGTCGCTGAATTTAAACTTCTAGACGGTGAAATCAATCCACCTAATGATCAGCATAATTCACCCTGTCAAAGAATTCGCGAAGAGACGCGCCACTTTCTTTCACGATAATTGTATCACAGCGCAATGCGACAAAAATATCGCATTGTCTCGTCAAACGCACGAAGCATAAATTTCTATTTATTTAGCAGAGAAATTTATCAAGAATTCAAAAATTCCTCAACGTATTCAGGAAAATCTTTTAATAGTCCTTGATTGTAACTTTAACGTATTTCTCGATCATGTTCGAAGGAACAAATAAAAGATGATAATCGCTTTTCTGTTCGTCTAGATTTAAACGAGCATCCCTGAGCTTTCCGCACAGTATTCAATTTTCATACCGGTACTATATCAAAGCCTGCGTCTTAAAGCGGTCGAATTCCTGATGAACAAGAGGGATAAGAACAATGTCGGTTGGCGTGGGACCTTTCGGATTGGCTCGTGGCGCTTCATTCAACGAAATCGACCGGGCCGTAATTGAAATGCGAACAAAGCTCGGTCGTGACAATACGCGACCTTTAATTAGTGCCGCGACTGAGGAACGCGCCGACGGCGACGAGCCGGGGGTCGGTTCGTCGACGAACTTATCCGTTTCCGTAAGTTCAGGAAAGTGCTTAGAGCAAACAAGCGTGATTTGACAAATTGCACGCGATCGCGTCGGAGAGACGAAGTCGTTCATTTCTAGGTGGTAGCTGAAGAATGGACGTGCGCGTCGACATCGAGATTGATAAATTCGCGGCGGACGATGGCAGGGGTAGAAGTCGGATTGATAGTCGGACGCGGCAGAGGGGCAACGAGTTTCATGCCGGCTGACTGTAAATGTTTCCAGTTCCTTCAGCGGAGGAGCTGGAAAGTCCGGATTATTCCAGACTGGATGAAAATCCGAGTAAGAAAACGCCCTGCCTCTTCCGCCGGTAGCTCTTTGTTCGTCTTCATCTTCCTCGGAATTGGCGTCTGAAACAACTTTTCAACTCCCCCGGAAAGGAACCGAGAGGCGGCGATCGCGGCCAACCTAGGTCACGAAGAGATTCCAGAATAGCGACGGTATGAGAAAGATTGCTATGTTTGAAATTCGACCCAAACTGAAATTGATCTGAATATTTGAGCGGCCTATCGAGCGTGAAAATTATAAGGATGTGAGGCAGATTTTAAGAACGCGATACCATAGTTCTCTTCATAGATCTCTGTTCTCCTTATCCCGTCTTCCTCGGCACATTCTAATATTTCGAAAATTTCATTTTATCCGCGCTATTATTATCTCTTCGGAAGTGCGCTACTGCGCTTTGTTCCTTGATCGGTTGAATATCCGTTTATGTGCACCTAGGGAGAAATAATATTGTGAATGGAGGACTTTTATCGTCATGTCTATTTAAGGGGTGCTTCGTACGTTGTACTGACTAAGCTGCGTGAGTCATCGTCTTAAGACACTCATGATTTAACTGTTATAATATATTTTCTTACCATGAGGATAAGCGCCATTTTTTATTTCTGTTTCACTTTCCATAGCAGACTTTAATATTTCGTGAATCTTATTTCAATTGTATAATTGTTAAAAGAGATTTGCTCTTTTTTTTAGTATTTCTTGGTTTTATATAAGATTAACATTATTAAAGGAAAATTTTATCACTGCGATTCAAGATAATAGTCACTTTATATTAACGATACATTTTTGTATTTATAGCACATTAGTTAACGTTAGCAGACGAATAATTAAACTTTACATCGCTTTGCTTTGCGTTTCGAGCTAATATTCCTTTATTTTATCTGCTCGATTATTTTTTTGTAGACTATTTCTCACTTCGTTCCTTCACATTTAACTATCTCTTTATGTATAGTTTAAGAGAACGAGTGCTATCGATAAAAAAACTTTTATTACTATCGCCGTTTTTATATTTTTGCATGATTGGACATTACGCGAGTATATAACTTAATAACTGAAATATACAATAACTCAAATTTAAATCAATTGACAATATACAATATTTATATTATAATATTACTACGAAGTAATATTAAATTGACATAGTTTTTCTCAACATTTCGCGATAAAATAGCACTAACCATACAATGTTATGTTTTCGCAAATTTTACATATCACTCCTATCTTTATTGAATGCGAGGTACTTTAACCTTTATATCGCCGACCCAGAAATTTGTTGCATCAATTGATTCTCTTTTCATCGATTCTTTCTCTCTTCATCGATTCTACTGAGACCTTTTCTAACTTATATTTTTATTGTATGTAATTTCTTAATCTCTTAATTATGTTATTTTACTATTTATCTCCCTATCAGAATATTCAAAATTTTGTAAAATAAGAATTTATACAGCACAGCTTAATTTTTTTTTATGAAGGATACATTTACTAAACAAAATTTTCGTTCTGTTGTTCCTTTGCTTATAATACTTTAAGATTATTTTTTGTCATATGTAATAATAATTTTTCGCGCGCGCGCGCGCGCGCGTGCGCGTGCGTGCGTGTGTGTGTGTGTGTGTGTGTGTGTGTGTGTGAAGAAGGGAAATTAGTTTTATAATTAAAACGGTTGCCATCTTCATTTGCGTTCCGCCATAAAGTGAAAAGTTTGGAAGTTTTTTATTAGTCAAAAATTTTATATTCAAATGTATTATACTCATCAGAGTTACTAACTATATCCAGCCATCTGCCATTTTGTATACTTTGGCAGACATGCCTCCATTGTACAACTACGAACAAGAAAATAGAAAAGATAGGTCGTTTCATCTTCGAGAAGAATTTAATAGAGTACCGCACGACCTTAATAATGCCAGTAAATTTTCTTTGTATATGTGTAAGCAAAGCGCTGCCTCTTATGAAACTATATCCAATTACTTTCGTGTAATGTAATTATCCTATTTTGTCTTGTGTCTGACTAATCTATAGAGTTACCCGCTTGATGTGTAAAACACACACACACACACACGACATACATACATGCGCGCGCGCGGATAATTTACCGTATTATAATATGTTACATTAAATCACATTAGGTTTCATATATCATACTGTTAATATAATATTAATAATATTATGTACGTAACGCGAACCACCTGCATAAAACACAAGATTTGAACATCAAATGCTTAAAATATTAATGTTTTCTCACTATCTAAAGAAATTACGAAAATGCTGAACGTTGATGTCCAATAAAACTGTGTTACGTTGTGGCCCAGTTTTCGTACAATTTCACGGCGATAAAGTCGAAGAAGCTTTTACAGCATGTTGATATAGTACGCGGCGAAAGAAATTTATGCCTAGCTGTATGCTTAATAAATCATGATTGTGTTTTTGTACACAGTCAAATTCTTAATATAACAGCAAAATATGCTTAATCCTTAAAATTTGAAATGATAAAAAACATTTTAAATCATATATTTATTCTGTTTTATGTTTTTGCATAATATATTTTATTAAACACTCTAAATTATTATTAAGATATATAAGATATCAAAAGTTTTCTTAAAAAATAATATAATTCTATTTTAAGAGACGATTTTAAGCTATTTATCTTTACAAAATCCATATAATCTTGTTTCTCTGCATCTCTCTCTCTCTCTCTCTCTCTCTCTCTCTCTCTCTCTCTTCTATCTCTTCTAATTAATTAAGAACTACTCTAAGCTAGTTCTTAGTTCTAAGATCTCTCACGCATGGAGCTACAGCTATTTCATGCGGAGTGGATCGGCGTGTCCTTCGTGAACTTAATGAGGCACTACGGGGCTCTCCATTTCTGCCAAACTGCTGCGGGTAATAATACGGATAAATTTACTATATGTGCCCTATACACTCGTACCCGCATGCATACATATGTGTGTTTCACATAGATGTATACGAAGGTCGACACGGTTAAAGGATTAGAGAGGCACAGGTCGGCGAATACGGGTGACGTTACGGAGAATTTTGGCTCGGTCGAATGAGAGGGTGAAATTGGGGGAGAGGTGATGTGTTTAGGAGCTTCCGAGCGAAGTCTGTTCGTGGTAGCACGATCTAACTTGATACAACTTTCCTAACAAGCCGGTCTTAACTTGGCGCAACCGCGAGCCGCATCGTGCGTGCAACTGCGCCTCGCACTGCTTCTTCCTTCGCTCTTCCCCTAACGCGTCGCGCGTGTCCCCTGCATCTGCACCTGTACAAGAGAGCTCTTCTCTCGCGAATGTATGAAACGCGTGAACGTGTTCCTGCAAAGTGAATAACCCAATTCTGGCGTGACTATACTGTTATTTTGCACGAGGGCCAGTTTCATACGCGTACACCGCGCGACTTAGAATTGCATCTTTAGCGTCACACTGAGCATCTTATATTCTGGAAAAGAAAGAAAAGATGAAGAGAGACAATTTTCCTGACAGTAGTTTCTAAATCTTGTGCTATTATCATATCTTCCGATGGATAATCTTTAGAACATAGAGATCTTAAATATGATTTTAAATTTTTATAAATCGGGGAAGTCTGAGCTATTTTTCTATTTTTTTTTTTTTCACGTTTTAGAACCTGTCAAAATATATTTTGTGAATAAATCAAACAAGATGACGAATGATTGATATTTTTACATTTTACTGCACACGTTGAATGAAGAGTCGATGATTTAGGCTATCATATTTCTATTATGAAGTCAAATTTATTAAACATATAAATTTGACCGTTCGGATGGATTACCGTATTGACCATATTGAATTAACATTAATTAATTGGGCATCTGGTTTATGATTGCGTTGGAATTATTTAATTATGTCGAATTTTGCAATTTAATATCTTGACACGCAATGTATTTGCAATTGCATGAATATATCGCACCATAATATCAAATTGCAATCACGATAGATTAATTATGGTGAATGTTATAATTTAACACTTTAGTGCACAATATATTTACCGTTCAGAGTTGGAATTCCTCTAGAAAATATTTCGTGAAGGAGTTAGTTTCCTCCGTTAATATTTAATATTATTTACTTAATATTAATAATTATTTACTTAAAACACTATTTATTGAAATCAAACTAATTTTATCGTAGTTACTTTATGACAGTTATTTAGATTTAGCGAATTATTAAATTTAGTTACTGCAGAATATGTTCATTTTTCCGTGGCGAAAATGTTCGGAAAGATTTCAGTTACCAGGAATTTGAAACTTTCGTTTGTCGCAGTCGATTTACCATCCACGCGCACCATCGTAAGTACGATCGACGCTCTCAATATCGATCTGTTTCCCCTCTTATCGATGAATTAGCAAATGAATGGCGTGGGCAACGTTCCCCCGGAAATGGAGTATTTCGAATACCCAAAATTGAGAGCGACCACCACTGCCCCAGTGGTAGGTAACGAAAAGGGGTTTACAGAGCAACGGTGCTCCGTCTAGGAAGGAAATGAACATTCGCTCGCCTAGATTCCTCGGGAAACGAGTGATTATCGAACGCGTAATCAAATGGCATGTCAACGATTGGCGGAGACGAATGGCATATATTACGAATAGCGTGGATCTAGTGGATCTAGGCGCGGCGGCCGGTTTGTCGGCGAAGTTTATCGGAAACGGCAATTAGCATACATCAAACAAAGCGATTGGTGACGAGAAACCGCGCGAATGATTTCGCTCACGGGAAACACAAATGATGTGATGGGTAAACGTTGCCGTTGAACATCGCTGAAATAAACATGCATGATTACACGCATTTCAAATCATAATTACGAGAGATAATATTGTAGATCAAGAAATATTTTTGAGGTGTGATATTATAATTTCTGTTTATTTGGACAAAATCGTATCGATGTGTTCTGTTACCAGATCAATTAAGATTTTCAAAAAGAATAGTTTAAATTATTGTTATTCGTTTTACCATTCTCGTTGTGCAATTCAGAATACGTTTTGCCATTCACGTTGTGTAATTCACGATCTCACGATATTATAATTTGTATCGTAATAATCTCTGACAGTGATGCCAGTGATAATGGGTGTTGCCAAAATGTCCATTTCATAATCTTTATTAAGCTACCTGCTAAATCAGCAAAATCAAACTGATTTCTTGGAATATATAGTTTATTTTGCACTAAATTATATCATTATAGATAATGCAACGCAGAGCCATTTTGCACGTCGCGACGTGAGGATTTCTCGCCGCGCGACCGCTCTTATCTTTCGCATAGTTAATTAACCCCTAGTGATTTTTTTTTACCTACAATTAGTTTAGTGATTCGTGCGATCGCATCGAAGTGATGAACTTGCTTAAACAAGTATATCTTTCGCGCGATCTATTCGCTTGTAAGAATCGACACGTCATGCGACGGAAGTGTTGCACTTCGATCGTGTATTTTTGCACAATCATTGATTTGAATTTCAGTCTCGCGATTAACGTACTGTCGTACGAAGTATCGCGCGATTATAATTAATTGTATATTAATTATATTTGTGAATGAGTGTTGTGCGAGTTTGATTTGAGGAAATTCCAGAAAGAGAAGACTTAGGAGGCATCAGGCAACGGAAACCATAGAGTAAATGTATTTTATCATCATTTTATTTTACCTTATTTTACGAGATAAATATCGAAATTTTATGCGTAATTTAGTCGGTTCTCAAAATATTAATTAATTAATATGTAATACGTAATCTAAACGTGTTTACATGTTCGACATAGTTGTATTACTCCGCTGCTGCTGCTGCATCAGTATCGGTAAGTGATAAGTCATTTTTTTACTTTAATTTCAGAGATAATGGAAATGTGTGAAAATATGTACGTGTTAAATTGAAAGCATAATAAGGTGGAATAAATTAATAATGAATAAATGGGATAAAATTATGATAATGATATTTAATCTTGGAATTGTGTCATTTATTAATTTATGTAAGTTAAAATACATGAATTGTCTAAAGTTTATAAAACAAATATAAGAAGAAAAAATGAAAATAGAAAATATATGTAGTAAAGTAATTAAAAACATTTTGATATTAATACTTCATTGGCATACGAAATTATATAATACTAATAGTTTTAAATTCAAATTATAAATTTTCGGAAAAATTGTATTATGTATATTTATATTATGTATATTTTATAAATATTACAATAAGAGATTCTTTTTTATCTGTCCCGAGTTTATTTCATTTCACAGTTGTGACGAACCGATATGTACTCAATATTCATTTTTAAAAGTGAATCGATACCATAATAATAGTATTATAGAGATAATTGTATATTGTATTTTAAATGATATCTTCCCTCCCACGGGTACGACCTTGGCGAGGTGGGAGGGCTCAGTATCTCGAGGGTATATACGAAAAAAATAGTTTTTCTAATATCTAAAAATTTTTGAATCTAAATTATGTATAATACTATCTAGCTTATGTATAATACTATCTAGCTAAATTTTTAGATACTTCATCAAAATTGTTTTCTTTGTATAAAACCCAACAGAGAAGCTAACGTACCCTCGTCGTCGATTTAATTAAAAATAAACGAACCGCAGCCGGTTCGTCGCGTCGCGCGTTTGCTTCGGGAGTGCCGAAAATGATCGGACTAATAGACTTTTTACGACTCCCATTTGACGGCGAATTCGAGGCGGTGAAATCACATCTCCGATGTTTTGATAGTATGGGACGTCTTATCGAGGCGTTGCTGGATGGCTACGGTCATTGCAACATTCTCACGTCAAGTGCATCGGGCACGAGGTGATGCCGGCCGCGTAATGTCATGTCACCCGCAATGGTGCATGTCGCGCGGTTTAGCAAGTACCGTTGCTGTCGGCTGATTGAGGACGCGCTCTGTCTGTCCGGCAAACAATTTGGTCCTAAGCGGTAAGAATTCGAGCGATCGACTTGGATTCGTCTATTTCTCTGGTCAACCAACGCTCTCAAGACGATGAATAGCGTTTAATTTGACTTAATCAGAGTCTAGCTAGTGATTTAGCGTGACGAGGAGCTGGATCCCATTTTCTGGATTGTTAGATATCGGCAATGGGCACCTTCGAGTTGGATCTTATTTCTGGAGATTGTTTTTATTGGTTTCTATAAAAGAGTTGATAGACAGTTTAAACAACGGCTATGGAGAACCTTCTTTCTTTTTTTTCTTTCGTCACTTTTTCACGTCTACCCTGCCTCGTTGATATCGCTTATGATACAGCATCTCTGCGTTTCATCTGAATCACTGACCAGGGCGTAAAAGGGCGAAATGAGTTAATTTAGACATGATTCTCAGAGATGATGCATTTCATACGACTGATTTCATCTTCTTCCGGGGATTTAATGTTTGTTCGGTAGTTATCGTGTGTCCTACATATACTTGTTGACTCGAGATGCTGATTCCACCTACTGAACTGGGAGTCCTGTTATGGGGTTTCGTAAACGTGAAATGCCGCAGTGTCGCGCGAAAGATTTTTAAAAATAATTAGTCCGCGCGCGATTGTAGTATTATTCGCGAGTGTTTTTCGCGAGTGTCCTGTGCGGGAGGAAGAGGAGAAGGAGGAGGAGATCTGACAACCCAATCTTGAGAGGAGGAAGTGAACTAGAAGATCGGCATCAGGCGGAGCAACCTTGCGGTAAATATTATTTTTTATTTGTATAAAATTAATATTTTATCTGTTTTTCTTCTTAAATCTTTTATTTTATAATTATTGATTTGAAAATAATAATTAAAAAAAATAATAATTTAAAATTTATTCTTGTTAAGGTCTTGTTGAGAAAATATATAATTTTATTTTCTTAAATATATCTAATTGAATGATGAACAAAAAAAATTTGACGCTTATAAAAATCATATTTTGAAAATTACATGATTATTTTCGAAAAAACTCTGCGTTTAATAATTATTTTTTTGAATATTGATTGTGTTTTCGGCTTTGTTTTAATTTGGATTTTTATATTTGTTTATTATAGAATCATCGTAGCGACGTTGCAGATGTAACTCCGCTGTTGCGCATCGGAGTCAGTGAGTGACAAATTGTGAGGCACTTTTTTATTGAGGTAATAGAATAATATTTGCAGCAATATTATATTAATATATTTGTTATACTGTAACAAATATTTTTCCATATCTTCAAATTTGCAGGAAACGATTTTAATTATTTCTTTATTCATTCTTTTTTCTCGTTATATTTTTTGTTTTCTGTATTTCATATATACAAATATACAAATATTTTATTCTCTCTTTTTTTTATGAGATTTTAATACTATGACCAAAATTAAGTAACACTAATAAATTAAAAAAATCAATATTTTAATTTTGGTTTGTTTCTCTCTTATCTTTTTTTTATATCCTTTTTTTATTTATAAAAAATTATATTATATATATATTATAAATTAATAATATATATATATATATATATATTTAACCTCAAAATTAGTATCTACTAAATATCCACTTTTGTGTAATCGTAATATTTCTATGCTAGACAAAAGAGAATGAAGAGAATCAATTATTCTACTGATTCTACTGATATAAATATTAAAGAAAGTCATTTTAATGAAAGAAAATATAAAATATTAACTTTCAATAATATAAATTAATACAAATTCTGTTCATTTTTGCTCTTATTTTGTTCTTTTATTTTGAAGTGACCAGCGTTTTACCAGCTTTATATATTAAGTTAGCAGCGTCATGGTTTTTTTTTTTAATATTCTGATAGATCCAGTTTGATTTTGCTGATTTAGTCCCGCTAGCTTAATAGAGGTCATTTCATGGTCCATTTGCATCGATTGACCGGAAAAAAACGCGCACTTACAATATCAATATTTACACGATCTCGTACGTTGTCATCCAGCAGAATAATCGTTTATTCCGCGCCGCGGACAGCAACGTAAAACGGTTGCCGCAGCGCCAAATTTGTCGGGAACAATAACTAATTTTCCGTAAAGCCGTATAAATTATGAACGTTCTCTCTTCGTACTCCCCTATCGGCCATATCGCGACAGAACACGAGCGATTTTCTGAGCACCTCGATGGCTATAAAAGCCTGCGCCAGCCGTGATTCTGCGAGAATATTACTTACGAGCCGCAACAAACAAACCAATCCCTAACGAATCGGCCCCTGTTCATGCGTAAGCAGCATTGTGCACAATATGCGTCACGAAACGCCTAAATGGCGTGCAATAGTCACTCGGCTAGATGCGATGCCATTTGGCAATTCTGTTTCGAAGCTATGTATTGGTTTCTGTTAGAATTCATGGCGAATTAAGACGAATAGCGATTAAATGCCAATCTCTTAGAATTGAAGAGAAATTATAAAATATACTTTACTAGATCACTTTCAAATCTTCTATATTCTATATTTTCCAAACAAATTTATACTTATAGTTTCTATTTTTTTTAAATATATTACTTGAAAATAAATTCCTCAATGTGAACAATTAATACATGATAAAAAGTATAATGATTTTTTTTCTTAATTCTGGATTCTGAACTAACGACTTTTTCGGAAAAAGAAAAAGTCCGCGTAAGTCTATATGAAATCTGTTTCACTTTTTATTTTATTCGAAACAATTAAGATAAATTTAAAGATAAATCGATTTCGACTGTCATAAGAGGAAAGATCGATATTTACTTCCAGTTTAATTCATTGTACGATTATCTGCTGGCTGTTATTTTGCTATTATTGATCCACCAATCCCGCAGGTACATGTTGCTTTCGAGCAGTTAAATTGCGCTTGATAATTGTTTCGCGCACTGAACAAGCTGAATAAATTATGATCGCGCTTTATTCGTTGACAGCAATCTGGATAACCCCTCTCTCGATCTGTCGATCAAGACAGCTTTTATGTGGAACGATATAAAATGCGCAAAGATTGCTCCGAGTATTACGATTGAATGCGAAATTGTGCAAACGAATGGTGAACTGACATATTCACGAATGCCAGATCCCGTTTCGTAATTCAACGTGATACAACGCACATTAGCGTCACGGATTCTCCGTACGGCTATTTGATCAGAATTTGAATCTGAAACAGTTTCGCTCGCATTAAATACTACTCGTATTTGCGGCTAGAGATAATGAAAAGTCGCTGAAATATACAGAGCATATATCAAACAACCGACTGTTTTTCTTACTTTTTCCTAGCTTGCTCTTCGCGTAATGTTAAATGAACTTTCTTTTAATGGAGTTCTCATTTGAAACTTAATTACCAGAATGTTTAACGAGAAATTAAAGAAATGATATTTTATCACATCCTAGGACGATTCATTTTCAAACTCGTCTAGAGATGGAAGATTTATATGTACAATATTTAGCCAAAAATATTAAAAATTAAATATCAAGTTTTTGTTTATTTTTAAATTATAATTTAAAGATAATTACTTATACTGAAAGCGAATGCACTTAAGTCGGCTCTAAGAGCTGTTACGTCATCAATTAAGTCAGGGTTAATTGCAGTTGTGGGGTCTTGCTGGGATAGTCACTATCGCGTGTCAACGATCGAAGTTAACATCGAGCATGACGCGGTCTAAGTAATTGGAATCGGTTATCGATATACCGTTCCGGAATTCGTGCGCCTATTTTGCCGCCATTTCATGCCACGTCGTAGTCGTGCAGTTATCCTTGCACGGCACGTCCGTCCGTCGACCGAAGTAAATTATGCCAGATAAATATTTTGTAACGAACACTTGACAGAGCATGTTTGTGTGGCTGGCAATTAATCTTAGCGGGGACGTTTCTCTCTCCGGCGTGATCCGCGTGATTATTTTCTCGCGACGTGTTAACGCCGATTGGCCGCTACGGTTGTTTATCAGTCGATGATGTGGACGCATCGCGACTCTTGCGTGGTTATCCACTAAAAGTTTTAATTTGCTGTTAATGACACTTGTATATATCCACGTTGCAATGAATTGTGTCGCTATATCCACATTGCGTGGAAACGTCAGTTGTGATAATAATGAGATCGCGCTCACTGCCGATCTACTGCACTGCACTGAATACACGATTCATTGCTCTCACGCTGCACGTGAATATCTAATCGAGCAAAACTTGTTATGTCGCGAAAAACTACAATTTCGTTTTGCTGTTGGGATACTATAATTCTTGACACGAAATAGATTGAATTATAAGCGAATAATTAAGGCTTTCTATTAACATACGGTCCGACGTTGAACGGTCGTTTGGGAATTAAATTAATTCCGTTTGCGACGTAAGAAAACGTGTAATATTTAAAATATTTTCCAAAATCATATTTGTGGTGTATATGACACTCTACAGAGTTTATTTTCGCGAAAGTGCCGCGCGAATATAAACCGACATATTGAACTGTCAATTAAAGCACAAACGTTACCGTCATGTTACGATGTAAAATAATTCAATAATCGTTTAACCGTAATTTAATATAATTTTTTCTGTTGCGCATCTCTCGCCAACGATTTGAGATTTTATTTGACTATCAAGAGAGAGAGAAACGTTGCGAAATTTTCGTCGGTCGATGTTTTCGGAAAAATCCGTCGAATATATTTCAATATCGAGTTGCGATTTGTTGAGCGCGTCAATCTACAACATTGAATGCGCGACTTCTTGTTGGAAATCAATCATTAATCGCTGTCGATTCTATTCGCGCGTCAGTAGATTGCATCGAACACGGTCGCATAAATCAAGCGAAACGGGGCACTTTTTATGTTGTTGGCGGCTGCACGGAAAATAGCCGCGCACACGCGTCGATTAAAGCAATATGGTGACGAAGAAAAAAGATTATCTGCGACAACCTACAGTGACTATTAACAACGTCGACTCATCCTCTCAATAAAAAAAAAATCGCTCTCTTCGACAAGAACTTATACAGAATACAGAGAAAATTACGGAGAGAACTAATCAGTTAAAAAACAGAAAAAACAGCAAGTACTCCTTTGCAAAGCTTTACATTTCCCAGCTTAATATATGTGATATACCCAGTTGATGTACACACGGAATAGTGTGTACGTGTATATTATAAAATTATACATTATAAAATATAATTTTGCAAAGAAATAAAAAGAGATTTAAAGCTCTTGCTTTTGTCCAAGTTAAAAATAATATGCGCTTTGTATTTGCGTGTGAGAAAGTTTAAAAATGTAGCAAAAAAAGAAAAGGAGAAAAACGTATGTTCCTGTGAGCACTCTTGCATGAACTGCTTAATGTACCTCGTGTGTGACGAAGGGATATTCTTTTCTCGGTATCGTAACAAGCGTATGCATATTTTTAACGTGAGAGACACGCAAAAGGAGAATAATTTCGCGTCTTCATGTTAAAGTACGAATGCAATAATCTACCCCGTCACGAATTCTTGAACAATGAGAGAGAGAGAGAGAGAGAGAGAGAGAGAGAGAGAGAGAGAAATAGAGAGCGTAGAGATATCTCTGCTTGCGACAAACGACTAATGTGTGAGAAAATCCGGAACAAAAGTACAAAAGTTGAAAGCGACGACCTTCATAAATCCGTCGAATTCAGAACGTCTGAAAGACCTGCGTTTCTGTTTCCTACAATGCGACAGAAAGACCGTATAAATGCTTTTCTCGTACAATATTATTTTAAATTTTAAAGACATCGCGTGACTTCGACGGCACACGATATCCAATTCAATTATACGGGCACGATACGTAAGAAATGTCGCGGAAATGGTATCATCTAAAAATTTGGCAATGTATTTTATGATGTATCTCTGTTTAAAACTATAATTTTTCGTAAAAAATTAAAATATTTAAATTTTAAAATTTTTGTCTATATATATATATATATATATTTATTTAGGAAAATTCATACAATTAATTTTTTAGAGAACTTTTATGTTTATATTCCTTAAATATACAGTTTTAATAAATCTTTTTTTCTGTAGATTTCTTTATCTAAAATTTCTTAAGTTTTCAAAATATCAAAATATAAATATGTACAAGCGCGATGTAACGAGTATTTCGCGATTAAATCGGAGCCAATTAAGAACGCAACGGGAACGAATATACGAAAACGACCATCAAAATCTCGCTTCCAAATCCTGTTCGCCGAAGTTCAAACGACGGGAATGAGCTTAAAGCGTTTCACTTCACTACGACCTCCACTATGTTGATGCGCAGCAATTCGAAAGGCAACGAGAGAATGGGGATGGTTAAAGTATCCTGGCGTTAGCCAGGTGCGAGGTGGAAGTGAGAGTATGAGAGCGAACGGAAGCATAAAGCGAGCGCGAGAAAAAGACAAAAGGGCTGCACAAAGTGGGAGAGAATAAGACAGAAGGAAGCAAGTGTAGAGGGTGGTGCAGAGCGAGGAAATGGAGCAGGGGGTTGCACAGCCTTGCTTCGGAAACGTTACCCACTTATGCACGGCACATTTAACTCCATTCTGCGCTGTAGCGGAAAGTGCGGGGCTATCCTAACGTTCTAGCTACCTATATATGACATATGCTCATGCACTTGCACACGGGAACCATGCAGTCCGCGAAAGTCATAGTCGGTAACATAATCGCTTGTTTTAACACTTGGCCTCCTTATAGATTCATAAAGTTATATCTATAGCAGAAACAAGGACAACTTGCGAAAATCCGTACAATTCTCATTTTGTTATTACGTCGTTACGTTATAAGAGCTAAATGTGTATGTATCAAGCGATACATACACATGAAAATTTAACTCACTTTATATTACATATTTCATAAATTAATTGTATAAATTAATTTTTTTAAGTATCCTATAACGTTTTATGTGATTACTTTATATCATTTGTTCTATTCTTTTGCAGAAAAATAATTTATATATATCTATATGTGTGTGTGTGTGTATCTATATATGTATGTATGTAATGCAATTTTATTCATATCATAATTTTTATTCATTTTATTCCTTAAATTTGCTAAGAGAGAGAAAAAATATCAAGTATGCATATTTTTCCATGATCATTGCCGTGTGATAGAGAGCGGATCTCGTCCGTGACGTGGAACGACAAATGGCGAATTCCCCTCGATCGATTGTCCAATATTCATAAGGCACAGTTGGGCATGGTGCACGCGCATCGACGCATCATTCGTACAACGCATCGTTTGTGTGCATCAGCGCGTGTGCGGCAAACACACGTGGTGGAATCGCATGCCACGTGAGAATATAGGAGTTATTCGCGAAGCGGCACGAGCGTGAATATAAATGGACCCGCGTACATGAGTGGTGCATATAATATCGTGTACCGATTGTAATTTCCAATGTAGCTAATTGGAGTTACGTACACACGCGAATTCGCAGCGCGCGCGAGCCGCAGAATCCGAACGTAGGATTCGTGTCCGCGAGAGATCATTGTTTCACAGATGTGATCGGAAAGTCGCGGATCTCTCTCAAATCGCGATTCATTTGAAATCGAAACTGAAAACCTGACATCCCGATTTTTAATACGCCGCGGACGTGGAATGATATACGATATTTCTTACGTAACGATTGTCATAAAAAATATGAATATTGAAGATATGTTTAACTAGGATAAGCAAGCACTGTAAACTAGTTTCTTATACGCAACGTGATTGGATAATCTGAAATCGAATTTACAATATTTTCTGAAATTAAAATAAAAATTACATTGCTGTCTGGGAAGCATTTTTGAATAATATTTAGAAATAACTGAAAAATATCATTATTATAGAGAAAAAGATACTTTTATAATTAAATACTTTTATAATTATAATTTATAATGTATAATTACATTTTAATCTTTAGTCTGTCTTTTAAAAATTCTGTTTATCATCACTGTCGTTACTTATTCTGCAATTATAAAATGTATTTTTTACTAAGATATCGTTTCTGTTAAAATTTAGGGAGAATTTTGTATATGTGTGATTTTTTCTTATATTTTTAAAACATTGAATATTTTTCGAGAAGAATAATTTTCCAAATTTTTCCTGATGCAATGGATGTCGTTGAATTAGCGAGCGTTCGTGCATGGTTCGTTTGTTTTGTCGAGGGACGAAGCCACTTTCTCATCTACGAGGATCCTTCAGACCGTGACTCAGTTTAGAAGTCGCGAGGACTTCGTTAGTGTGGCTTTTCAAGCTAAAAGTCAAACATCGAACAAGCGGCGTGGAAGGATTAGAACGCTTTGTTACCTCGCCTCTAGGCTTCATATAGATAAAGGAGTTTTGTTTATAGGTGATGAACTGTAATCTTAGAGTAGATACGTGCACATCCTGTGTTTCTTTGAAAATTAATTTGACCAATGAAAAATATTGGAAATATTCGATTGATTTGTTTCGGAGTATACACAATTAAACATTTTGCATTTTTCATTTTGCTCAACTTAATGTAAATATTATAATATCATTTGTAATTACGTTCGAATTGCATAGAAATGAGTTTCCAAGTTTATTATTTAATTCATTTGTTCAATATTTAATAATTACAACATATTGTGATCTTTCCACGCCAAATATAGCACATTAATTTCATTTACGGTATTGGTATAATCGGCAAATACGACTGCGTATAACATAAACTGTAGTTTGATAAAATTATAATTTGAATTTTATGTTTTTTAAAATTGAATCATAATTTCTGTTAGAATAATTTTCAAGCTTTTTATTTCATATGAAAAAAATCGAAAATCAAAGAATGAATCGAGAAATGAGACATGTGTCAAACGTAAATACAGATCTTCAACATCGCTATTCTTTTTCGTTCTATTCGCAGTACCGAATGTTAGTTGTTCAACATGCATGCCAGTTAAGTACGCGTCAAGGGACTCGTGGCAAGAGGCAAGAGGATGATGCTTAGAGCTATGCAGTGTCACCACGTAAAAGCAGGTGGCTTTTTAAGCATTGTGGTAAAATCTGTGACGACTGGCGACGGTTTTAAGGTGCGACTGCAATTTGTCAAGCTTTCTTACAAAGTCACGAGATCACAGGCGCGAGCTTCGCGAGGTCAAGTGTACTCTTGTGATAAGAAACGTAATAGCGCTTCTTGCGTTCTGTTTTTCACGTTGCGTTCATTCCCTTGCATGTGTTAGAAGTTGCTACACAGATGCCGTGGCGCAAACGTATCATGTGCTGTTAACGATGACACAGCGTAAAAAAGTAATGTACAATTATTCAGTTTTTATCCACAAAGTTTAACTTGATAAAGATGTATTAATTGACCAATCTATCCTGACAAAAAATATAATTGAAGATAGTTTCTGAATGAACCATTCAGTTTCCCAAATAGTTTCTAATAAAGCTTGTCCACTAGCGAGTTATTCTTGACGAGAACGTGAATTCAGATTCTCATTATGCAATTCGTAGTCGTGGAAAATTACTTCTACAGTCATGACATACCTAGTCAAAGTTGTTAGTCAAAGTAACGTTTGTGGACTACTACCGTGAGAACTGTTGCGAACATCCGAACATTTAGTTCACAAACTTGCGTGAATTGCGCAAATTGAAAGGACAAAACTATGTTAATCTAACAAAAAGTGTTGAATACAATTTGCTTAATTAATATCGTGTATTATACGCTGACGATAATAATCGTGATTATTAAAATAACAAGCTTTAAAAGTATGAGACGTAATAAGTGATGACATAGAATTTATCGAATGACTTTGTGCGCGTTTTTCATATAGTTATAATCGATTTTATGTGTATATATATATGTCGCCGTAAAGTACAGGAATGGAGGTTCCTTCTCGCGCATAAGGTCGTCTACAGACGGTTTAGCTAATAAATCATTAAGCAACTCGTCACTCAAGCAATGTCCTCGATGCGCACGAAGACAGATGATATTAAATCCACAGAGAGACGTTCCGCCGAATGGCTAATTCGTTAAATAACTTACGTATCTGCACTCGTACGGCAACTTTGACGACAATTTGAACTCCAAGCAAATTCCTCATACTAATCTTTGCCGTGACATCGTTTACTGGGCAACTACTTACTAATTTAGTCAATACGAATAAACAGTGATGAAGAATTAAGTGCAAGATTCAAGTAACTCGTTTATGAAATCGTTGAAAAGTGGAGTACCATAAAAATGGATTGTAAAAATTTTATGAATTGTGATTTTATTTATTTTTATTCTGCTAACACAATTATTCATTATGCAAATTCATTTTATATAAAAAATTGTAATATTATTTAATTTTTATACTTAATTTTTCAATTACGTTACATTATTTTAATCAGACAAAAGCGTAAAAGAAAACAATAGCTTGTAATTTTGTTTTATTTTTAATCTAAATGTTGTACAATGGTTTAGAAAAAACATATAGATTTATATTATTTTATTATCCTGCTGTTGTTTGAACAGATTGCACATGCAGATAGACTAAAAAAACATGATGCAATTTTTAAACTGAATAATAACAGTTAGAACGGTTATGTATCGTTCTATGGATAGCAACAATTTTGTCTACACGGCAGATAGTTCGTTTTAGATGCACGATGAAGTTAATTTTACTGAATTAAATAGAGTTGCGAACCATTGTGCACACAGTATAATGGATACAGATACATTTTAACAAGTTAAAATGGACCGCATACAAAGTTTTTCTCATTTTTGCTAGCGGAACCAACGAATCAGGCAATAGTTTGCAATAAAATATAGTCAGTATTGTTGTTTATTCACTATTTTTATGATTATCTCGGATCTACATATCTAAACCTTTTGTTTGTGTTACGTACACCAAGCTATCAGTAAAATCCATAATATGGATATTCTCATTACGATATGACTCAAAAAATGTTTTCTCTAGTTGCTAAGAACCAAACTCTCTTTCACGCTTTCAATGAAATAATGTTAAATTTAATGGAAAATTAATAGAGAATCGATACGATAACTCGATCAATAATGATAATCCAGTTTGAGTTACATTTCTGTCGAAATATCAAAAATATTAAATTGGGAAAATTTAAACAATACCCTGTATATAAGATTTAAAACTTGACGAATCTTCTATCATATAATTTTCAGAAACGCGATGTGGGAAATATTTCGAAGACATTAGCAATGAAGCTAATGATTACTTGTGAATTTCCTAAAAAATTTAGCTTCTGTAGAATTATTTAATAAGAATCATTCGAACGAAAGTTTTTATTTTTACTTTAAAATTTATAGCGACACTAAAATTATTAAATCTAATCGAGGAAAAAATTTTAGGAGTTTTTAATTATGATATAACAATGACAAACAAGATTAGGGAAATATTAATAATAATTTTTATATCTGATCGGCGCATGTTTAGACGTAATCATTTACTTCTTGCGGATTTTCACTAGAAATATTTCGTATCATTCACGAATTTCTTTTCTATTGAGGATGTAACACGGTTATTAGAAAATGTTCGAACTTGAGGCAAACGAAAATATCGTTGCGCTCGTTTTGCTTCATTCATAAAGACATTCTCACGCTATTACAAGGCGAGTAGAGAACGACGACATTTCGTGTCTGGTTACTTCGGTCCGGCTCGGTCAAATTGGCGCCTCGTATTTATAGTTTGACCTAATCTTCGTAAGAGTCGAAGATGAAGAGACGCGCGACGCATGGAAAAGACAAGTTACCGCGATATCCCGATTTTCCGCGAACGTCGTCATGCCTCTGGCATCCGTTTTTGCTCCTTCGCATTGGCGGAGCAGCGACGAAATTAACACCGAAGAGGTGAGTAACCCGTTCTCTGTTCGGCAACAACAACCTTCTCGTCACTTCCCTCGTGCGTTTACCTCTTACGTAACTCTTACGTAACTCTTCGCGATCTTGATTTTAAAGCCATGGTTCTCGACTATATTTGTAAAGATCTTTTTCTTCGCAAATTTTTTTATTAAATAATGTTTCTGTATTGTAATTATTCTGATAAGAAACTATATATAATATCGAATTAAATTATTATACATTATTATTAATCTAACATAGAAATTATAGTATTATCCACATTTTTTACTACAAACGTGTATATGCTAGGATAACACTATCGTACAGTTGAATTCAATTACATATAAAATACAGTTGTCTCCATCAGTTACACATAAAATTCAGTAGATTATTGATACGTTCTACGTGATATTTGATACGCGTGAAATTTATTATATATATTTATATAATCTAGAAACGATGCGATAAGTCAGGAAGGAGTGAATGAACTTCCTGTATCTTTTAAACGAGACAGCGTGCCGCGATTTGTCGGGTTCGCCATTTGTGGCAATGCAAGCGATTTGTCCTGTTTTCGGTGCAAGTTACGTAAACAGTGGCTACGAAAAATAAAAGAACGACATACGGTACATACGTAGCGCCGTGATATTGCCTTATCCCCATGGGAGACTTTAAGCTGGCCAGAGCTTAACGATCGCGGGAACGATGGCCACTTTGGCGAAAAGAAAACGACTGCTCGTTCACCGTCTTTCCTTCCCGTCTCAAGAGAAAGAAATTTTCCAACTCCTTTATCGGCCTCGACGGCCAATTAAGAGGACCGATTACCCCTGCTCGAATTATTCGTTCAAATAAAATGCGTTAAGTCTCGTATCATAATTTCGGGTCGTATAATTGCGAGAACATTTGTACCAGGATGACGCGGCATTACGTTTAAGAACCTGATCCTGAAAGCTTCTTTTAAAATTTTGATTTAATAATTGTCTCATTCGTTTGCGAAATCTTTTTCACAAAACTACTCGAACTCTTAGCGACATTAATTGTATGCATTTCCCAAAATCATTTTTAGCAGTGCGCCTCTACTATTTATGTTATTATTTAGTAATGGCAATATTTACGTTCAATTTTTATCAAATCTATCGTTAGTATAGAGTTATCGATGTAAATGCACATAATTTTTCAGACGAAAGAACGTAAAGATTATATAGAAAACAGATATTATTATAAATAAAATTATTTTTCTGATCGATTAATATCTGATCACTTAACGAGTGACAAATGTATGATAGAAAATTTCTACTAGAATTTTTAGGGAGCGAGTTATTAAAGCCATGGCCATAATGACTTTAGGCGTATAAACGGTCTATTAAAACGCAATGATATCAAATTATGTTTTCTTTGAAGGGGCAGTTTTTATTTTTCGATGGAACACATGAAAAAAACGGAGAAAATGTCGTTTAGGAAAAATTATGGGTTTTTTCTCTTTCTCTCTGTATTTATTTATCTCTATCTCTATCTCTCTCTGCGAAATTCGCGGCCGCATAAACCTGGCTGTCTGGCCAATTATCCTTTGATGTGCTTATTCGTACGTACGTAGCGTTGCAACTCGCATTCGACTCCACTTATTTCATAAGCTAAGAGACGAGAAGGTAAAGGAGAGACTAATATTCATCATTCGCTCTTCTCTCGTGAAAATCAACAGTTACGTATTCTGTTTGTCGACGTCTCGCTTCGCCGCTCGGCACTATCGGGCGTCCTTTGATCCTTGCGATGAATATCGTCCGTTTGGGTCGACAATTACGAATTGAGTAATGAGATGAAATACGTGGTGTTGACGACTCGTTCACGACCGACGTTCACAAAATGAAGCACTTAGATTCACTCACAATTGAATTTTAGCGTGTTTGATGAAAATTATTGTATCTTAACGTATAAAAGTTAATGTTTTATATCTTTGTGAGATATTTGCTTCGATAATTTTATTGAAGAAAAAAACTTCAATTTTCGATAAGAAACATCGCTGCACATAAAATTTGCATGTAATTGCGGTAACAAAAATATTTTACCAAATTAAATATTAAAATTAATATATTAATATATATTATTAATCAGTAATTTTAATAAGACATTAGCTATGATACATATCAATTTTCTATTTTATTCTTGACACGCGGATAATCTCTGTCTCTCGCCGTGAACAAAGAGAGAATGGATAATGCTTGACTATTTGCACATACCGGCTGTACATTACTCGCCTCAAAAGCACCTCTGTTACCGTTGAAAGCGCCCTTGGAAGCTATTTGCCAAATGATTTCTCGCTCGAGATACTCGTCTGTTTGCTGCATGCTGCGTACTCACCATAACTGTAATGCAGCATTTAGGAAAGATTGTGTATCCGTCCCTTTTGGAGGATAGGATGATGATCTCTATCATCGTTTTACGAGTCATGCATTGCAAAACAGTCGTGTCCAGATCAATAACAAAAAATGTACATGTGAGAATACGAAGTTTTGAAATATTAAAGTTATGACAAACTTGTTTTTCAATTATTTGGATTAAATCCAGTTATTTAAATTCTTGCCATTTTTATTCAATAATTATACTTCAATTAATTTAGACAAAATATTATTTATCTGCGCATTTAATAAATTTTAATTATTTTGCCCTATATTAGTTTTAATGTTATAATCAAATAATTATTGTATGTATATATAAACATACATGGTCGTTTGACAATTCACAGATTATGTTTCCGAAATTTAAAAATTAAAAACATTAATATTTTAACGGTTCGAGTAAGATGTGATGTATTAATATTCTTTAAGAAAAAGACTTACAAAAAAGGAGTAATACAGACTTTTGCTGTGATTGCAAAAGCCTTTCATAGCTGTCTTTTTGACATATTCATGTTTTTATTCCTCACATTTGCATTCTTTGTGTTTAGCTTAATCCAAGAGAATGACGCGACAGACATTAATGAAATGAAGGTGATTTTTTTTATCTTTTAGATAGCCTTTATCCTAGGCTACTGTAGTCGACGCAAAATTCGTGTAAATATGAAATCCTCTTTATGTTTTCCGCATGTGTGTTCGCCATTCATGGTCGTCACTGCAAAGCAGGACTATCGCAACGATAAGGATTTTTGTTCCATAACGCGGTATAACGCGCGTTATATAGTAATAGCCATATCCCTGGATCTATGTGAAATTTCGTGTTACTCGTTAAAAAAAATATTTGATATATCTGTAAATATTTTAAAAATATTTAATATCTGCGTGAAACCACGTGCTAGTGAACATTGTGTGATCGCAAAGCGTATAGAAATTTTTAACATGTGACAATATCGTATTTCAAATTTTTCTTCACGTAACGCAAACTAAAGAAACTAATTGAAAATTATATTACAAAAACAATTATTAAAAAAACAATAAATGAAAGAAATTGTAATAAAATTCACAGTAAAAAAAAAATTTTTTTAAATCAACTTTTTTCCTTTTTGTAAAGTTCACTGTTACTTAGTGTTTTATTTGCGTGTCTTACTTGTAAAGGAAAAATGTAAAATAGAATCAGAGAGAGAGAGAGAGAGAGAAACTTAATATACTATAATTATGTAAATACAATATCCACAAATTCGAAGTGAATCATAATTTTGTGCTTTCTTCTTCACTCGAAGATTCCGGCCACAATAGCATCAAAGTTTCCTCGATGTGTAAGACTGCGATAAAGTCGGATGCTCGATGAAATCGTAAAGAGGAAGAATTATTGCGACGCGAAAAGTTGGAGTCTCTATAAAATCCCGGTGATAGGTAGAAATTGTTAAATATTACCGACAGGAAGCGCTACCAAGGTTTCCGTCGAGTGAAGGAGCTACCCGTTATGTAGTCTTTGGAAGACTTTCGGGATAACGAGCCGCCTTTGCCTCACCCGAAACGACCCAATTCTCCTGTGGGAATCTGCCGAGGCGGAGGTAGACGTTCTAAGAGGAAAGCTCGATAGTAATATCGATCGATAGAGAGAGAGAGAGAGAGAGAGGAGAGAGAGAGAGAGAGAGAGAGAGAGAGAGAAAGAGGGAGGTTAACAGGAAGAAATGAACCGGCGAGTAAGCGAGTCTGACGAAGAAGGTTTACGATCGTTTGTCCTTCCGTTGTTCGGAGAAAAAAATTAAGCTTATCGAGCAGGAAGGAATCCCTTCCGGGTCACTCTGCAAAAGACAGACAGACTGCGGCCAGCAGGAAATAATAAAGGGAATTCGTGATTGTAAAAATATCAGATTGCAAATGTAATACAGAGAGCGTAGAAAATCGATGGTGAATTATATTGATGAAAATATCTCGATGTAATGTTATTTAATGATAATGTAAATGTTGTAAGTTACAAGGATTTGGTTATTATATTTTCGCGTTGTAAAATAAAAAAAAATGGGGAGCAAAAATAAGAGAAAAATCAGAAAAAATAAAAATATTAAAAATATTAAAGATCTTTATAGAAATGCAACATATTATTCCAATTTACGAATTGCTAAATTAATTTTACTATTGTATGTATTAATCAAACATGATTGGATATTAAAGATTGCATATATTATATTTATAAGAAACATCGAACATCTTATTTTCGCGTCCACTTTCACAATCTTCCTTTCTCCTCCATGAAAAAAATACTCAACTGGACGCATTACCGTAATCACTTCCCCGGAGAATTCATCAGAGTTTCGACGAGAAGGAAAGCCAAACTCGACAAATTCGATACAAGATCGCTGCTCGTTCTTTTGTTCTATCCGATCGGGAGAAAAAAATCGAGTTTTCCAAGTAGGGGAACGAATCCCTTGTACTTTTCGCGGAATTTCCCGAAAGGACACACTAAGAAAGAAGGAGGGGTAGAAGAAAGAAGAAAGGGAGCGCCCCTAGTTTTTCTTGTGCAGGCAACTCTCAAGGTCTTAATCTTCCTTCTCTATCTTTGTCCTTTTCGTTTGTTTGAATCATTACTTTATCTTTTTCCMACTCTCTCTCTCTCTCCCTTCCCCCCTCTCTTCATACATCAGACCCGTTTCTCTCGTCCTTTGGTCTTAGTCTATCTCCTGCAACCCTTGGTCTTCCGATATTTTCTCGTGACTTCTTTCATTCCCCGCGGAATTCTTTCTTGCGAACTTTCCCCTTCTCTTCCAGTTTATTTTTTTGGTGTACCGCTCGTTTATGTTTCCGCATCTTTGATTATTTTGTTTAAAATCTTCTTTAAAATTGATTTATCCGTTTCTGCTTCTGCTTTATTACTGAAAGCATCCGTGATTTTGGATGTAGTTTGATAACCTGCGCTTTTGATATATTACATTATTTAGAGTTCACTCGGAATTATAATGCAAAATATTCTGATAAGGCAGGGCAGTGACATACCTAAAAAAGTTTTTACTAAAAAGAACGGATCTTTAACGTTTATTTAGATTTTACGAAGTCGATCTCGATTACTTTGTCCTATACTTCACTGAGCTATGTTAAAGATAATTTTAGTTAATATTGTGTAAATAGACGACAAATCCGCTGCTTCTTTTCCTTTTATTATTTTCTTTCTTTGTTATATATTCTTCATTCTTCATTTAATTGTTCTTATTTTTTCTTTATTACTACGTTCTTCTTTATATTCTCTTATTTATTTTCTTCTTTTATTTTTTTTTTTTGGTTTCGAGAGTGTTAGTTACGCTATTAAAAAGAAAACGTTAAACAAAACGGAGATGCATCAGAGACGGAAAGTCGTGGTATTAGCCGCGTGGAATATACGGTAAACATACGTCGCTCGCATATTCGTTCAATTTTTGCAAGGTAAACTGCACACTATCATTGCTTTCGGTTGGAGTATGTATTTGCGGTATGTTCGGTTTGTATTTTCCGTGTGTGTATATTTAATGGAAGTTTCCTATGGTTTGTCCATACTGTATTGACGTTCATGGCTATCGCAAATAACATTGTTTTATATGATCGTTTTATGTGCATGTAAATGAATAGACCAGTCAAATATAAGAATTATTCCTAACAGAGATTTATTCGTTTTGGATTATTGTATATCGCAAAATAGTATCAAAATGTAGCGAACACGAAAAGCAAAGTTTGAAAGAAGTCGTTTTCTCTTTACCCGATCTCTAATAAAGTGAAGCTAGAAATTAACGTATACAAAATTGTAGAAAGGTGAATTTGCATATCATGCGTGTTGTGCTTGCAATCTTATGATTCTTGCAGTTCTTGGTAGGGTTTATAACGAGAAATTCAGATGGGATGTGGCGCGATGTAAATGTAAATGTAAATGTAAATGCAGATTATTTCCCATGTCGATGAAGATGGACCAATGGTACATCAGGGAATGCAGGGCATGACCTGACGAATTAATTAAGGACGGGATTATGATGCTCAACGGCATTGTTTCGGTTTACTTTATGATCCGAGCATTTTAAACGTTCAGCAAAACATTGCGTGTAAACATATGAATTCGAATTGTGTCATTTCAAAGTCTGCTGTTAAAAATTATAACGAGTGAATATTATATATTATATGTATAATACATTCTATATAATTATTGATAATCAAGATAAGATTTTTTTCAGTATTATATTCTTATTAAGCATCTTATGTTATTAATTTCATATATATGGAAAATTAATTTTTTATCATCATTATATATATATATATATATATATATATATATATATATATATATATCCGTTTCATTTTGATTGCCATAAAACAAACAATGTATATAAAAATTTTCTAATTTTACAAAATTCTACGTTACATTATATTCAAATGGAAAAAATATTTTTTATATTATATTTAAATGAAAAATTGTATTTTATTACTGTAAAGAGAGAGTTACCGCAGCTAGCGAAATTAACTTTTTACGTATTTTCATTACGAATAAAAATTTTCAAGAGATTTATTTTTGACACGCAGGTTAATCGAAGGAAAAATGTTCACGATTTGTTGCAATACAAATCAACGCTTAACACAACAAAATGTCAAGATAATTCTTTTTAGTAACAGTAAAATACTCAATTTTTTTCAGGTTGAAGACTTACTCGGTCGCTCTTTGACGACCCTTCTTTTTATAATGTCCAATAAAATTATATTCTTGTATTTTTTTACTCTGTTTTTGCGAGGATGTCATTATGTTTGATAATCCGATTTAATCGGATAAATTAGATCGATGCAAGCGATCATAACTGAATAAATAAAACAACACGCATCAACAATTGCACATTTACATGCGGCATGTTTATTGGAGCGCATAATGTACGTTAATAAATTTCATATCGACAGGAAATCAAATTTTGCTTCTACTTCGTCGAATTAACCAAATGAATTCTTACCCATGCGTATTTACGCGCACTAATGATATATCTGCATATATTTATACATTGGTTATAATTTGTATATGACATGAAATTAAATTTTGCTCTTACTTTGCCATATTACTCGAATGAATTCTCGTCCATGCGCATTTCTGCTATCAATAACGTATTTGAACACATATTTATGAATCGGTTATAATTTATGTTTTATATGAAATGAAAATTTGCTTTTACTTTGTCGACTTAACAAAATTAATTCTTCATGTGCATAAATAACTTCACGATCATCGTCAAATAGTACCCGCTAAAAAGACAAGAGACAAAATATCAGTTTTATTTGAGAATTTAAAAGATTTTATTTCTGTTCTTCGTATAAATAAACTAAATTTATTGATACGATTTTGACGGTCTTCTGGAAATTGCACGTAATTTTACTGGAACAAAAATTTAATGTTATTCAACGAATTTATCTACTTACTTGAATTTTCGAAATAACTGATTTTAATTTATTTCTGCTCGTATGTTATACGTAGGCAAAACTTTTGCAGTCTCATTAAAAAGCGCTTTATCACGATTGAACAAAGAAAATACGTTTGCCAAAGATACACTGAACCTTCGGGAAAAAATATCGTTTTTTTTTTTTCGTCGGCGTTAATTAGTCACGGTACCCAAATTCAATCGCGCTATAATCATCCCCATACAGCGCAAGCCAGCGGGAAGCCTGCGCCGAGCAGATTGACCGTTCGCTGGCGTTTTCCGTCGTCCGTTACAATTGGTGATTGGCAGAGAGTGATGTCGACGTTCAATCGACAGCCGGATATATACCGCTGAGAATTGGCGACCGCTTATTGAACATACAATCTGCTGGTCTCGACCGCAGGTAATTCGCCAATACAACCCCCTCTTCGCGTATTTCGCATTCGTACTACACGCTCTCCGTTGCAGTTTGTTGTTTTTCACGTGCACCACCGCACCACTCGTGCCGCACAGGCTTTGAGTCGGGAATTAACACTCTTTCGGCTTCGCTCCATTGCGATATCGGTGTCAGTTTATGTTGCGATGCGTCGTGTAACAGCATTCTATTGGGCGCGTTGCTAAAAGCGAAGAGCGTAATAGTAAATTTTGAAATAGAAATGGAAAATACCGGATATGTAAAATAGATGTACATTAAAAAAAAGTATAGAATTTTTTAAGAATGTACTTAAATATGATAAGGTTGCAATATCAAAAAAGTTAACGATATTTAAAAAAATGTAATTTTTAGAAAAGATTATTGCAGATAATCATATTTGCATGATACTACATCAACGCAATTGATATAATTATTATACGTGAAAAATCCTACAAAAAAAAAAACACATGAAATCCTACGATATCATTTAATCCATTTTCTGAAGTAGGAGGTGGAGAAAAATATGAAATATTTATTTTAAAATTGTATAATATCTGATATTAGATTTTACGTTTGCATAGTATTGCACTATATTACGCCATAGAGAAATGTTACGTTAATATCGTAATGTGAATTTGAGACTAAAATATAATGAGACAAAGCCAGTCGATTTAATTTGACGGACAATTTCAACGCTTAGAATTGAAACGGCACAGTTACAAAAAAAAAGCGAGAGAAGATGTACGGATGCACCGCGCATAATAGCACGCTTTGATTGCTTATTCTCGTTTATCCAGCGATGAATACCGTTTTCCATTTATTACCGTTGCATTTGTTCAACATAATTCGTGCAGGAATTTCATTTGACCTAAATTGAAATAGATCAATGAGGCGTGCAATATTGCTCTGCAAGCATTTTATTGTAAACTTTATTGTTCACGTGTAATTTCGTAATTATTTATATTCCACATGTTTCCGCGATGCAACGCAATTCGACTGATAACAATGGTAAAATAACGATTATTGTTGTGCCACGCGTTCTCAGGTGTGTTTCACGCACGCTGCGACGTATCGCGATGCCACCAACCGTTCTTCAAGTTAATGACTTTGCAAATACCAGATGTGTAGACGAGTGATGTGCTAAACACGCATCTGTTTAAACAAGCTGATACTCAAATCCAAACTTCGCCGTGTATATGTAACAGTTATCTATCAAGTATCTTGTCATCTTAACATCGCTAGTGTTGGACCAAGACCTGTCATTGTAACCGTCTATACACTTCATATCACTCGAAACCGGTTTCGGCAACATTTGTTTATAAATTAATATTTCCTACAATTTCGTACCTGCAATAATCAGTTTCGCTCGCAAAATTGTGGCTTCGGCTGGCTCTTTATGCATTTATAGCGATAGAAGTCAGTTAATTGCACAAACTTCGTTAAACAAAGAAGAATCTCGGTAATACGGTTTTTTTTCATCTAGATATTAAATGCCAGTGAAAATAATGGAGAAATAATAATGATTTTTATAATTTTACAAATCGACAACTGCATACTAGAATGCATTATGTGTACCTTGAGACACAAGTGTATCCACCTTCGCATCAAGCATACTGAATCATTCAGGTCATCGGACCTTCTGAATATCCATTAACCATGTACTCGCCTCCTCTGTAATGTAGGTCCGGCATATCGCGTCGCAGATGCATCTACAATGTATTACCGCAATGTATTACATAATACCGAAACAAATTAAGTCATAGGTGCAGAACGTGAAGTTTCGTATATTCTGAAAATGCAATTCATTGCACCTTTATCTTCCTTTTTCTCCTCCTTGTCTCCTTTCATTATAAAAACATTTATTTTGCCTCTTCAAAATGTTATAAATCCATTCATTTATCGCTTCAGGAATTTTCGATAATTTCCGCTTAATTGTGAAAGAGATGGATGAGTCAAACTCGACTGTCGATCGATCGGCCGCTCGACCGATTTTCGTCGAGCTGTAAATACCGATGTTTTATAATGTATCACCGTAATTACATCGCGGACATTCAGGACGCGAGTGTTGCATTTGGCACGGAACAAAACGCGAATGTTTCTGGTCGACCGGAAATTTGACACACTGCCTCAGATACGGCGGATCGAACCGCGACCGAGGGGTGGAACGGTGAGAGATGCGCTCGTCAAGTGTACACACGTTGTTGCACCGCAATACACGACCGGGGTAATCAGCCTTTTGTTCCCGGCGCTAACGAGGTGTGGAAGAGGATCGCGAGTACGACTAGATATACGCATATAAAGATCTTGTGTACAGTCGTTGCATATGTGTATAATGCATACTCGCATACTCTTCGTTGAGATGCATACATACCGTGAATAGAGTTCTCTCTCTGCTCGCTGTATAGACTGAAACGCGGACGATAAACGCACAATTCAGCAAAGCTTGAATTTATTTTTGATGGATGAAGACTAAAAATTATTTGCAGTCTCTTGTAGTCTCTTTTGAAATATCGTGAGAAAATTCGAATTTTAAATATTAGAATTAAAACGATGTAACTTTTTCACATATTAACAAATTTATTAAAGAAAATTTATGTATATGCCAATAATGATGATGATTATTATGTATATCGACATGACGAGTTGCAATATGATTTAATTTGCAAAATTATTTCCGTGTAATACAATATGATAAACAATTGTTATATGTACGATACTAAATTATCAATTGCCATCCCTACGAATTAATTACGAAATTAAGAGCTATTATGCAAAAAGAGACGCAAGTTTCGTCTGCGTCCATTACGTTCGCGCAGAATGCATTTCATTTGCGGATCCAACAATTAGTTTGCATAGTAGAATTTAATTGCGCGTTGCGATAATATGCTTGTTATCCAAGTGAATGAAATATATTATACTCACGCATTAGTCAACCGTTTGCTAATTAAGCGTCATTTTCAAGTAATCCTCTCTCTCTTGTTGTACGAACCACTTGATTTATAATATTAACTTAACGAGAGAACATACTCAAATATTTACTTTGCAGCAAAATGGAAATTTACAAGTGCGGATATTAAATTTTTATCGTGTATTTTTATATACAGCTTGATATTGAATTTCACATTTGTATTTCCTCTTTTTTTCACATAACAGCTCTTAAATATTCTTTACGCATTTTAGTGAGTGTATCCATTTGCATTCATTGTTATACAACGCATTCCTCTTAAAACCAAATGTCTACGCGAGTAAAATAAATCGAAGTGATACAACCGACCTTTATCAGCCGAACGGATTTCGTCGAATGCATCTGTTCGACACGCGGTAGTTGTGCTTCCATTTTGGGCGAGTGAGCCGAAATCGATTGATCGGCCTATCGCATTGGCAGCTAGATTTTTCAGCGGGCAAAATCGAATACAGTTTAAAACTGTCAAATTTTTTCTAGAAGCGGTGGCGGATAACAAAAACGTTGAAATCAGCTCTGAGGAATGCCGTCATTTAATTTTACACGAAATGCCGTATCAGCCATAGCTGGTATGTCATCCCAATTGCGCCGAGCGCGGGCCAATCCCTCAGCAAGAATTTCAATGAAAGGTTTTGGAATATTTTTCTAAACACCGAATTAAAAGAGGTCGCGAGTTATACTCTTTGTCTCAAAATATATATACTTCCGATTATATATCACGAGAATGTGAAAATCTTCAGTGAAAGTGAATTCCGACAATACAGAAGAACTCATATTTCGCATTCTCATGTACCTCTTCATTAATTTCACTTTGATAATTCGGACATTTTTCTTGTTTGTTTTACACTATATAAATAAAAATTATCTTTTACTATCGATATTGCATTCCATGGTTTCTTAAATATATATTTTTAATTGACGAATAATATTTTTTGCAACATGACGATTATGTATAATTCGTTGCAAGCTTATAATTAAGAGAGAACTTTTATGAAAAGGATCGTCGTTTTACGTTAATATTGCAAAAGAGAGAACTCAAGTACGGATATAAAGAATTAATAAAATAAGAGCGTTACAAGGGTATTCTTTGTCAAGTACGACTTGCACGAATACGAGTGCAGTCGAGAGGAGGATACAAAGAACCTCGAACAAAAAATAAAAACGTAGATGGCAGGAGAGAATCTCTCAACAAATACGAATGTATCCTTCAGTATCCCGAAACGCGCTCAAGTGCGGTATCCCGGTCGGAGATCCCCCTCTCGAGCCCGGCAAATAAGTTCTAAAAAAATCTCTTAATCGGCTTCACCCTTGTAGCTCGTGATCTTCTCTTGTCGTCGAAATAGGGAACGGTGAATCGGCGGTAATCCATTTCGCATCCCGTTTCTACCTGAATCCCATTCATCGGATTTTGAATGATTGTTCTTATCAATTGACGTCGCATTGTATGCGACGGCGGCTTTAAAATTTCTAGCTCGTGAAAAATTGAAATTATTTGGATTTTTCTCCGAGTTTCTCGTTGACAAAAAATCGGTCAAAACCGGAATGTGCGCGAATATTAGCCGCAAGATTAAATTTTTTTCTTTCTGCAAAATTAATATTAATTTATTAAACACAAAAAAAAAATATTGGAAACGTATTAAAGATTCCAATTTTTAATGCATGAAAATCATGTAAATGTAATTTTTTTATATTGGCCAAGAGATTTTCGTTGGTGCTCGCATTTTATTTCTTCGTGATTGTTACGAGAAACAAATAATTATGTTTTACCGCTTGAAAATGCTTTGTTATTTGTGTCAGTGTGATACGATTGTTCCACGTGCATACGTTTTAGTTTCCAGTGCGAACGTCCGGTTTTATCCGCGCGAACCGATGATGCGGTATGCCGCGTGCGGTAATGCGCTCACAAGCCAATCGGATGGCTTGCGGTAGTCTGGTATACCGCATCGTAACGCGTGAATGGAATTAAGCCTTACCAGTTCCATCCCAGGACTAGCCGAAGCGCAGGGTGCACGCCATATTTACGTCCCTACATGATTACTCACCGTCCAATTTGTATAAATTCGTAATACGACCGCCGTGCATCGCCAATCGAACGAATTCCAATCCGTTCGATCGATCTGCTTATTCGAAACATCAACAGCAAAATATACTCTTAAATATTTGAATGTAATTGTCATCATTTATGCGTTTTATATGAAAGTTATGAATTACAAATAATTATAAACAAGAGATAATAGTCTCTTTTTTCTCTCTCTCTCTCTCTCTCACACACACACGCGCACGCGCACACACACACACACACACACACACACATGAAATTATATAGTCGGGATAGAGTGGCTCTTCGTCTACAATTCCAGCGGAGAACGGATATGAAATACGGGAGAAGAGGAAGCAATTACAGGAAACATCTCTCACGCGACGTCTTATCGATATGGTTTTAGGACGCGCGAAATTTATAAAAGATCGCTCTAACATGCGGACTGGTGAGACCGATTCGATAGTATATTGAACTGGTGATTCGTGTCTACGAGCAAAATGAAATGGTCGTGGTGGTAGATTGCGAGCAGAGAAAGAGAAAGAGAGAAAGAAAGAGTGGGGATAGTATTTTATATTTCTTTCGGACCCGCTTTCCCGTAACCGGCAATCTTGGCTGCACCACACCACACCGCGCTGCCGTAGTCGCCGGGACCGAAACTTTATTCTGTTTGCAGGGAGTTTGGCCGGCGCGCTCGCTCGCTCGCTTGCGTTTCTTTCGTCTCCTCTATGCGAAAGTTTTCCATGAAGATTGCGGTGTACCGGGCCGAAACTTAAAATGGATGCCCGTGAGCGCGATACGGCATCGGAGATTTTCTTCCATTCCTTTTTTTCTCTCTCCTCTCTTTCTCCCTCTCTTTCCCCTTTCTCTTTTTTCACTCGGCCGCTTTACCTGGCCGCCTTACCGAAATTTGTTCTCGCAAATTACTTTCCCGCAGCGGCGCTTTTTGGTTGTCGTAAATTCGGCATATATCGACTGTTTCCGTTTATTTTCTTTTCTTGAGTTTCGTTCCTACATATAGATCTATTGCTTCTTAACAAATAATATAATTTTACAATACAATCTTTTACCATATTCATTAATGGAGCATTAATGAAACGAATTGTCTTCCGTGACTGATAGAAATCATCGACAAGAATTAGAAATAAATATTCATTGGGTGTGAATTTGTTAGCTGTTATATGAATGTAACAAGGCTATCTGCCTCGCTTGCATAGAACAGTTCTTGTCACATAGTTACTTGAAAATAAGGAGGATACAAGTTCTCAAACTACTTTCATAAGTATTATTTCCCTTCGGCTGCCGAACGGTTTCAAACTTCTGTCCGCTCGTCTCGAAAGAAACAAACGAGAAATTTAGACGATTCCTCGCGCGCGGGGAATAATGCAGTTGGAATGCATTTTCCATGGACAGAGATTCAGGGGACCGACACACGCGGAGTTTCTCTCAAAGCTTCTCGTTTAATCCGCTCATACTGGCTTTTCCGTCGAGAATCGCACGATACTTCGCTTCCACCGGCGCTGCTTCATGGAAATTATATACTGCTGAGAGAAATCGAATGAAGATACCACGCATACCTCGAATGACAGTCGGTCTTCAAGACGAGATTTTATCACTTACTTGATATAAAGATATAGTACCGCTCATGTATTAATATAAAGTCAAGATTGAATTAAAATTATAAATAGATAGAATAGAAATCAAATACTACAGTTTTTATTAATTAAAAGTATGAAGAACTCGATTTTTTATATTTCGGAATCCTTAGATTCCTATTTAGAATCTGTCGTCCCGATTTAATTGATTTCCGTTGGTTGTCCGATTTTCTTGCGACACAATGAGATGCATCTTGATGAAAATATTATCATGTTATCATTCATTTAGGTGAGAAAATTTTCACGGAACAAAGACACACACAGTATCAGCTTTCTCGCGAATGTTACCATTCTCCGTGACACGAATCGGACTGGTAAAAAAAGTTCTCTTTCTCTCTGTTAAAAAATTATTGCCTCACGAGAAATTTTTATATACATATATTTCTTTTTTTCAGACGTTTTGTTAATAATACTGTGTCGCGTGGAAAATCCGCCGATGGGACGCGCACGCGACAGACGGTGTCAACAACAGATTTCATGAAATCGGTGTGACATTCGGGTATTACGTTGCACGCGTGATAGAACGGTACGTTCGTGGCCGTTATTTAGAAGTCGATGCGCCGCGCCGACCGAATGAGCGAGCGAAATCTGCGAGTTTCAAACAAGCGGAGCGGTCGAAACAGCTGGAAATTCGCAAGCCCGCGGGGCGTTTTAATTCCGCTATCTGGACCAACTTTTACGCGAATACACACTCATGGTGCTTTATTCCCGGCTCTTTCCACCGATCGTGTTCGAGAAAGAGAATAGAGAGAGAGAGAGAGAAAGAGAGAGGGGGCTAGAAGGTAAGAGAGGGAGAGAGTTTAGACGATGCCTTCTCGAGGGTGCATCCACAGCGGTCGATATAGTTTTGCGGCGGTTGCTTTTGCGATTCCACCTGACGCCACATCCTGTAGGCAGCAGCCGGTTATCCGGTAAATACCTGTCAGTCATAAGAGCAGGCAGGATGGAATTGAAAACCGTCGCCTTTCGCGACATCACAACGTTCGTTGGTTCGCGTTGAGGAACGCGGCGAACCATGCGAACTATGCGGACATGGCGTCGCAAACATATTGAACATGCTGGGAAAATATGCTATCTCAGATTGAATGGTAGGAGGTCATGATTTTTCAAAATGTAGTAAATTATTACAATAATTTTTCTAACAACTGACGGCTGACTTAACCTTTTTTACAAAATAAAAATTACTTCAAATAACGAATTGTTAAACTTAATTACACTTTTCAGCTATAAATTAAAGTGACTATTTATCATAGACTTTATGGAGATTAAACTTTCTGTTTTAGAATTTCTATCTTAATTAATATATGGAAAATAAATCCACGAGAATGATATTTTCGTTTAATAACGAGGTGGAATTATCTAACAATGCTTTTATCAAGCATTCGTTTTACAATTGTATATGCTTTACACATATTGCGTTCCGCATGGAAGCGAGCTCGGGGTGGGAGAGGGGGTGGGAGAGGGAGGAAATACATTTTCACACACGAGGAAGTCGCCGGATGGATAGATATACGATGCGATGCGATGTGGGATCGTCCGGTCGGTTGGTTGGTCGGCCATAAAAGCACGAACAGAGCAATTGAAAACCTGGGGCGGCATGTAGTTTATAGGTATTCTGCTTTGTATATTTCAGGAGGTGCGTTTCCCATCGTGCGTGGCCGTGCATTAGTCAAGCGAGGAGGCGCGGCACAGCGGGTATTCTTCGCGGAAATTCCTATTCGTATGCGCATCGATATGCGAATTCGCTATGGTAATGCGATCGGGGAGATCGGGGCTGGCGGCACCCTCGAGGGCGCTTACCATTTTTTTCTGGCTGCCGGCTGCGGTCGTTATGCGGCTGGGCCGAGGTATAAAGGTTGAAACTTTTCGAAGGCAAAACTTCGGTGTGCTCGATGCCTATCAGCCGAAGTGTCGTTCTTGTTTCATTCGACGTGCGCACCCGGCCATTCGTCTTCCATAGCGCCGATAAATTCATCCCCATCCGGCGCACGTTCGGTCGGCGAGAAGAAGCGCGTACTGATTCTCTTCCTCTTTCTCATTTGGGGTTGAAAAGTTCTCAACCACTCTGTGTACCCAGGATTGACACAAAGTCAATATGTATAGTGCCACCGATCTTTAAAAAGCCATGCACGTTGCACACAGAATGTTCCACTACTCAATTCTAATGACAGGCATTCTCTGACTCGATAAATCAGTATATGCGGAAATATACTGTCCGCCGAATCACTATTATTTACAAGCGAGAAATATTTTTGCTGTTTTAATTCTTTTTACAATTGTTTCAACTACGTGAATTATTTTTGGATCCTAATCCCGCAATAACTCATGTCGCTTCTGTGTGGGCAACCACACACTTTCTCTCTTTCTCTCTTTTTCATTTCGCAGCGTTATTTTGTAACCTTCCGACCTTTTCCTCCGATTTCTAGCGTCAATATGTTTGTCTCTCGTCGTATGACGCCAATTTTCCGAGGAAATTTCAAGAGATCGATGCTTGTTGAAATCGAGTGCGAAAGAAAGAGAGAAGGAGAGTAATGATAATAAGTTGAAACGAAAAGTTTAACGGGGAGGTCTAAAAAGAATCCGCTGCATGACAAAAATTTATGTTGTTTCTCGGTTGTTAAGGGACTCATCTTTTTTGTTTCGTAATTTTGAAAGTAGGTGACATACGAAGCGGCTTTTTTCTCGTACTCGACGTAGGAAAGATGAAGGAATATTCTCAAGGGTGAAACTCGCGCGTCCATCACGAATAAAAATTAATCGTCAAGGTCGGCTCGAAATAATTACGTGCCTTGATGGTCATTTGAATTATTTGAATTATTGAAAATTTTATTTTTAGCTCGGAGAGATTGGTGGGAATCAATCTCTTCTTCGTCAAGATGCAATTCGATTTCTCACGTTCAGATTAATGATAAATTGATGAGAAATGTCATTTCATCAATTCTCATTTCTTACAAATCTTGCAAAAAAGATAACTAGGTCATAGTAACTAAGAGACTATTGTATTTTAACACACTTGTAAAATATTTTTTTATTAAATTTTCATCGAGAGAAAATTTTTTATGCTGTCCCGAAGAATTTGTTTTACACGATTATTCTCGTGAAGCAGGAGATTTAAAAATATAATCTTCCATCGGGAGAAGACGGTCTGGAAAATAACCTTGTGAAGTCGTTTCCATTGATTCCAACTGTCTCGAGAATTTCATATCTCTGCTCCGCTGAACCGATTTAAAGCGATTCTACCTGGCATCCGTGATCCCAAATGCTTATGTCGCGATAGTCGATATAAACCTGCCAATCCTTATCACGTTTTTCCGGCAATATACAGATCAGGATATTACAAACCGTATTTTTATGAGATAGTTCCATATTTCTGTTTCAATATTCAAGAAAATATCTCTTGATAAAAGAAATATCTTTTGACAAAAAGTGTTGCAGGTGGAAGAAATATTTTACAATATTTGAGTGGCAATTTAACTTTATGCTTTTTGTCAGAAATTGACAAGTACTTTAAATGTCGGACGAATGTCACGCTTGAAAAAAATGAGCTTTTCCATAACGTTCGCCTTAAAGAATTAGCGTGGTTTAACGCGTCCGAGTGTGCGGGCCTCAGACAATTATCGATTGAATTAGCAGGATTTCTCTCCGGCTGCGAGGTTCACTGGAAAGCAACGTTTCTAAACTCGTAGAGTCCAGCATCGTGTACAAAACGAGAAGTAGATCGAGAGTAGAGTCGATTACACGGTGGATAAAAAGCGCCAGGCATCATGAGAGGTTGCTCGACCCCGTTCTAGCCGCTCCCTCATCGTTAGTGGTTACCGAGGAATTAGTAAGGCTTTTCCTTTTGTCGCTCTTCTCTTTTCTCCTTACTTCTTTGCTTTTCCATTCTTCCGCTTTCTTCCGACAGCAAGAAATTCGCGAATGCGCTCGCGAGATGCTACGCTCATCTTCCGCGACTGCACTCGCGCGGTCCATCCAAACAAGTTAGTTTCATTTAGACGAAATTGTTTGTCGATCCCGGTTGGTTTGTTTAAGCACAAAGTTCTAAGCGGTTAATTCCATTTACGTCGATGAAGCGCCCCACGGGAGCGTCTTGTTTTTCCGTCCGTCATTGCTTCTGACTGAAATTCTAGGTAACGTGAGTTACGGCGTAGCAACGAGGGCTGATCGCGGAGAAACTTTTACATGAAAAATTGAGCAATATAAAGAAAAGTTTGAAATTCATTGGAACTGTACAAATTGTATAAAACACGAGGCATTGTGTTATTTCGCTATATTTGGTTTTTATTTACATTATATTACATTTATATCTATTACAATATAATATAGTTCCAGAAAACAATATCGTATTTAATATATGAATAGATAATTTTGCAATAACATATGTGTCAAGTTCTTCTCATTCCTTCTAATTTTGTTTTTAAATTCTACAATTTCTATATTTAGGACTACTTTTGCATTCGAATAGGCAATTTCGCGTCGATCGATCATCTCTGGACGATAAATTGAATGGTCGCGATCAGTAGAAGTCACGCGATGCGACCCTCGAGCTTCACCATCGTGAAATTCGGGGTAGCTCTCGTAGTATGCAAAGTGGATAGCCCGTGACACGGGGCCCGATGTTAATGGCACGAAGGTTTTACTTCGAAAGGGCACTTCTCGAGCACGTTCGATCCGAGCGTTAGATTTATCGAGCTAAAGTTTCATCACACGTTCATAAAACGTCCAAACAACGTACGCTGTGTTATGCATTAATTATCGCGTAGGTTTAACGATAATTGAATAGCCTGTTGCTAAAAGCGCCATTAAGGCAATATTTCTTTGTCTCAAATATCGTTAATTTCTGACTCTCAATTGATAAAAAGAGATACCAATTTCTCTATTGTGAAAATGTATAAATTAAAATCGTCTCTAATGCTTCTCTAATTTATTTATTATCGTTTTCCAAAGATAACTGTATTATGTAATTTTGAATTTTGCCGTAATAAAAGTATCGCATTTCTGCCCTGCCCGCTTCTGTTAATTACCTCGTGAATACACTTTTATTAATTACCTTGTCGATGCACTCTCGCGATACGCGCGTATACGATGGTGCGCGGACACAAATCAATATGAGCTATTTGTAAATCGCCTCTCGCTTCTGTTAACTGTTTATCGATACTGCAAACGATCCCCACGCTTGACTAACCGTTGCCTGGCACCCCTCGCAATAACGCTTTAACGCTGATAGCTTCCTATCGAAGAGCCTTCGAATTTTCACGTACATGTTCGATTAATGTTGTAATCAATACACTTCGTATGCACATCAGATATCAAAGAATACTTTTTTATGAACTCGCTCGCAATTACGTTGTAGTCAAATGATTGCATTCAACTTTATAAAGAACGAAATCATTTAAAGTTTGAAATTACATCGAGAAGAATTTATTACTTTTTTTCCTAGTTTGTGAAAATGATATTTTCAATTATTTATAATCAAGAGATTGTTGCGCTTGAATGGTTTTCTAAAGAAATATCAAACTTGAATTCTTCAAAGGATTCGTAGATAAAAGGAAGCGCAGGAAATCTGGGACATGCCATGTACGCCTGTAATTACATTGCAATGGCTTTTGATAAGGATACGAGGAAGGAGATGACTATCACAAGATGACTTTAGCTGACTTCTGTCAAAAGGAAGATTAAGATAATTATAGAGTAAGAAATGTTTTGTGTGTGTGTGTGTGTGTGTGTGTGTGTGTGTGTGTGTGTGTG
>JANQDE010000036.1:1677749-1720222 GCA_037157785.1 Cephalotes varians | reverse complement strand
GAGAGAGAGAGAGAGAGAGAGAGAGAGAGAGAGAGAGAGAGAGAGAGAGAGAAAGAATGTAGGGAGGATACCGTAAGTAGAAAGATCATTCCGGTTTTTAACTGGCATGATTGATGCCATGGATCTTTGGAGGATAGCGTCTCTAGATATCCGAGGCGACCAATGCTGGTTGCAGAATTATTCTTAAACTGATAGTACCTCTGGTTACAAACATCTGACTAGTATCTGACTGTATCTAAATCGTGACTGAGTCGCCTCGAGAGTTTCCCTTAGTCAGATGGGTAGAACCATCGCAAGAGCAATGATTTGTAGACCAAATGTCGGCTAAGGGTCCCTATCAACGTTTTAAGTTATTCCGTTTACGCGCTTGTACTCCTTTCATCAATTTTTTTTTTCAATCTTCATGTAATAATATCCGAATGGACGATTTCCCGCGAGTCTCTTTTTTCATAAGACTGATAATCGTGTTGCTCACGATGTCTGGCCTAGTCCTCCGTTATTCCTCGCGCACTTCCGGCAGCGACGAATTTACGGCATGGCCGTACGCTCGTTTCGTGTCGTTAGCCGAAGGGTCGCGCGGATAAATGGCGTGCCGCCCTGATGAAAAAGTTTCGTCGTCCTTCCGCATGGTGAGCACACAAGGGAGGTGAGAAAAAAGGAGGGCTGAGCAATAAATGAGTTTGCTCTGTTCACCTCGTCATGTCTCGAGCTGGTAATAGCGCGCTTATCATGATAATCGGACGACTGCCAGATGATAACAGTTTCACATCCTTAATTTTTTGGCTGAGGATAGAGAAAGATGATCACGTCGACAAATGTTCACAAGGAATAATTAGCATATTTTATTTTTACGATTGAGTATACAAAAGATATCAGTCTGTAGTTTCATTGATCATTTATCACTAAACTCGCCAAACTCTTCCTCATACTTGATACTTCTTCATAATATAATTCAAATTGCGAATATTTCTTTGTCAACAGATATTCGTGTATATATAGCCCGTTCTGTCGCCCCTAAATTATTGGTGAAAATTCGGCAGCGAATTTTAAAATCGTTCTATTATGTAGCTTAATGTATACATGGAACGCTCGAAGGCACGGGGGCAGATTATACGGTATAATAATTGAAATAATATAACGCGTATGCGCCTCGGATCGAAACAATTTTGCCGCAGTAATTAATAATGCGTTAAATAACGCGTTCTTTGTCGTGATCACAGCGCGTGCGCCGTAATTCCCCATTGTAAATACAATGAATGTCATATTGCTCTCTACGACCAAAACCGAGAGCCGTTTCGAAATTAGCTATGTATGACCTATTTACTTGCAAGAGTAAAGTCTGCTATGTTTCACGGCTCAAACGAGACGGCCGTCGACGACTGCCGACCAAGTTAACCAGAGACAACAAAATATATAGATGGTAAGAATATTCTAAGTAACGCTGCTCGCAGAACCATGAAGTTTAAATGGAATGATCGAGGATGTAAAAACATAAATTCATGATCTATAAAAATCATGATCTATGAAATCATTTTAAATTATTATAGATTCAAATATATTTTATAAGAATAGCATGTTGAACAGTTATAAAGATATTTAAAGCTGAAATTTATTGCGAAAATAGCATCCATATCGGTTAAAACAAATTCTTTGATAGTAGTGCAAAAAATTTAGAACATATATAAGTTAATAATATATTGAAATGTTTGAAAGTTATTTTTTCACGCAGTGTTTTTAATTGACGTTTTGTTAAAGCAAAACTTTTATTTTATATTTTATGTACATTCGTGCAATATGAAACTATTATGGGTGTGACTATCAGACACGAGATATTAGATTTATTTAAGCTTTTCTCGCTCTCTCGAGCGATTCGAATTCGTTGCAATTTTGCATTAAGGATCTCTTAAAATTCCTCGAATGATGTAATCACATAGACGGGCGGTGGTACAGATGGTAACGAGGGAACTTTCATACTTCGGGACATTATGAGGCAATTTTATCGCGCTTCCACGATGGCCTCTTCCGCACGCTAATTCGTGTCCGAATGAAAACGAACTTACGAAACAAAAGCGCGCGCAATAAAGTATCGGACGCGTGCTTCGTTTCTTGCAGATATTCGATTTGGAGCATTCGTGCTTCCAGCATACTACGCGGATAGTATGCAGATAGAATAGAGCCGCAGAAAATAAGGCAACAAAGGGAATAACCGGGGAAAACTTGATTAAATTGTTGATTACTACGTTTGCCTGTACAGGTCATATTGATAATGCTTTTAATTATACTTTTTTGAGATTCTGCTTTAATTCTGCACTGTACTACTTTACTTAAACTATATAAAATATACGTAAATTCCATTTGACACTGTTTCAGCATATGTTTCATTCGAAGAGAATTATTAGCTGAATTACCAGAGTTTGTAACCACAGTTTCTCTCTGTGCCAGTAATACGTCTCATTTCACATTGAATAAGAGAAACTAATACAAGCGAGTAAAATCAAGTATTACGCACAAAAGCACAGATAACTAAATAACTCGTGATAACATACTTCCATCGTAAACTTCTATTTATCGTGTTTGCGTCAGTGGGAACGAGAGTAGGGAATGCGTGAACCAACGTAGGAAACCGCTGAGCAAAATATGGCCCACAAAGAGCGAATGATTTAATGGTAGAAAAACTCGCTCCTACCGCATTAGATCAGACAATATCCAGGAGCCCGGGTTCCGGTCAGTCGGTCCACAAAGCTAGACGACTAGCTAGACTAGGACAAAATCCCTCAGGACAGCGAAAGCGACGGATCGAAAATCGAGTCAGTCTCCCTCTTGCCTTTCTCCTCCGCTCGTCCGAGTGCGGACCGAGAGAACCATAGTATGCCATCACGTTGCAAGGGATATCAGCTCTTTGAAGAAGAGAGCTCTTTAAGTAGCAGTATTAACCCTTACTAGGACCGGAAGTTTCTCTACAGCGATATAATCGAATCAAAACAGGAGAATTATAAGACTGAGTAAGATATGTAACAATAAGAAATATTTTCAAGCGCAAGAAAGCGACTGAAATTTGAAGAAATGAAATTTGAATAAAAAAATTTGACGAAAAATATTTAGATTAATTAGTCTAAAATATTTCTGAATTACAATTTGAAATTTTATAAATACATCAATATTTGAATAAATTATGATGTTAAATTATTTAAATAGTGAACGAATAATTTAATACATAATTATCGTTTCGATAATTTATTTAAACAGAAATAGTTATGCAACTAATTATTAATAAATAAACTATTAAATTATTAAAGCAAAATGCTCGATTAATTCGCGCGTGTTTTAATCGAGTTATATTTACTGAGGAATGTGAAAGATGAGAAAGATAAAAAGGAAATTAATTCCCCCGCGTTTATCTCGCAATAATTCTGCTTCTTCCGACGTGTGATTAGCGGGATCTTGCACGAATTAAAAAGTGCTGCGAAAGAAAGAGAGAAATAACTTTCATCGTGTGCACGGGTGTAGGAACAAATTTTTCTACTTTCTCTCGTTCCCGGGACAGAACGATGCTTGGGCGCTCATTAAGCGTAACCTGATCAAACACGTCATTAATCTTTGTCCAGTTACTCGTCGAAAAGAAGAGTGCTTCTTCGACATGAAACAAGAACGGATCAGTAACCGGTAGAATCTGTTCCGATATTCTCTCTTCTCGTATTGATTAATTATATTACAATCACTGTCGCCGTTTATTAGTCGCCCATTTTTCCGCTGTCCTGTTTTGCATAACAACGGCGTTATGCAAATGCACCTTTCCTTGGCTGCCGCGAATGCAATCGCTTTTGTGTTTTTTGACGCATCACAGCCCCGTCAACCGCTCGTTCGACTACGTCAAGTCGTATAATTGATTACCACCGAGAAAGAAATATCGAATACCGCGGTGACAGCCGTCTATTTCTGACGAAAATAAATGCGATGATATTTTCGCGAAAAGTATTGCAATTCCAATTCTATTGCGATGTTATGGCAGGCTACCTTTTTTTTTCTCACACGTTTTGCGCTCTGTGATATTTTACGATGACGTACATGAAACTAATCGTTAAAGATACGCAATTGAAAATTACTTTTGAATATCTGACAATATACATCCTGTCATATTTTGTGCAGCTATTATTCTAATCTAAATTTACATGTGAATCTTATTAATCTGATATCTTTCATAAATCTTTCATATCCTTAGTGCATAATTTTCACGATAACGAAGCTATGAGGGAACTGAAAATTTTTATCTTATCTTATAAATATCGTTTTCATTCGAGGCTTAGCAAATTGAGACGAGCGGGTCGCCAAAGTGGAAATGGCATCACTTACGGGTCAGCTTGGATCGGGTAACTTCACTCGGCTAAGTATCGCCGAAATTGCCTCGGAGTAACTGCTGGCTGGTGTTACTTCAATCTGCATAACAATCGAGCATATAGCCTCACAGACGATCGTCAGCGAGAGGAAGTTATTTGCGCTCGATTCCAATGCGTCTTCCGGATGTCGGTTAAAATTCGCATAATAGAATGATTATTGCCTCAGGAAGTATACGATACATTCATATCTTTATGCGAAAGAAATATGTTCCGGATAATTGAATTTATACAATTATATTGTAATAAAATACAAAAAAATATGTAATTGCAAAATTGCAAATTTCACAACTTTTTGTTTTCATAGAAACATAATTATTCCTAATGTATTACAAGAATTGTGCCACTTCAGTCACGTCAAAAAAATAGAAGTGACAGATTTTTTTCGGATTTTAATAAGAAGATAATAAACTGCAAGATTAGAAGAAAGGGAGCGATCGTAAAATATTATGATTCACAAAATGCAAATCTAGGAGTGTCTCAAAGAGATAAACGGTACTTAATGAACCAATAAAATATTATTTCGAACGGATTCCGGGGAATACATCAAGATTGCGAATAGCGTCTAATGAACCGAGGCAACCATAAATCGTCGCGCTTTTTTATAATGACTCGATATATCCTCGGCGCTGTCGTTTTCGTTTTCAGGGCCTCGTAAAAAGCTCCAGCAATTAACGAAGTTTCATGGCCGCAGTACGGCCCATAACGAGCTGTGCGACAAAGTTTCACGCAGTAATGAACCATAATTGTCGAGAAAATAGAGTCGAAAATCGGTCGAGGTCGTGTTGAATGCTGAAATCTTTTTCTTGGCACCGGTTGATCAAAGAAAATTAAATGTAATTTAAGAGGAAAACTTCTTAATAAGTAGCTGTAATAACTAAATATCGTTTATTAAAATAACATTTATCGTAAGTAGCATAATTACGAGACGATTAATCGATAACTATGTAATTATTAACGGGCTATTATAATTCATATTACGTGACCGCAAAAATAACTACAGAAATTGATTCATCAGTACGATATTAATTATAATTTATGAAATACACTGTTAGAAATGCTTCCTTTACATGTAAATAAAGCTCGTAGTTGTGAATGAAATTAAAAGTAATGAATGATTAACTGATTTAACTGAAAACTAAATTACACACACACACACACACACACACACACACAAAATAGTTACTTAGATGTAATGAAAGTGTACATAAAATTTCATAAAATTTTATGAAAAGTACATTACATTTTATAAATTTTTATGAAATATATATTAAATTTCACGTACATATACACAAATACATTTTTCAGTTACAAATACATTAAATTTAATGTAATGTAATGAAATTAAATTCAAGTTGTGTAACTTAAAAGTACATTAAATTTCATGAAATTTTTAATAGTGTATATTAAAAGTTCATGAAACTTCGTGACATTTTTAACAGTGTAGAGACGTGTTGTATGTATACCAAAATAAAACTGTAAGATGAAATAACTAGGATGAAGCAATCGAAACTCGAAACTTTTTCTTCGATTATCGCCATTCTCTGCGTTCGTTATCGTCACTCGTCTGTACTTGTCGAATTGTTCTTTTCGACTGCAAGCTCGCATCGGCTATGTTCAAATCCCGATCGTATTACCCGACTGAGCACCACCTGTTCCTTACAGTGTCGCTTCTCCAGAATGTCTACCCGTCTGCACCGACCTTCGTCTTCGACGGTGAACGGCTCAACATCATTATTAATGATGCGCACTCAAAGCGTGGTGAGATGTCGAGGGATTTATAGACTTCGGGATACGAGTGTAGTCGAGAGAACGACGGGAGGAGGCGCAGGCGTGTAAAAAGAGGCCTCGTTTTATCGTCGGAAAGTTTCCTTCGTGGCGGTACTTCAGAAATGATGGCGGACGGGGTCAAAGAAGAAGGTGAGACGGCGGAGTTTTTCTCCGGACGAGCTATTCGCCTCCGGGTTTGCGGTCGTTTCTTATCCGCAGGGTAGTGATACGGAAAAAGGGGCGGACATCCCTTTTACTTCCCCGATGTCCCCGTTCAGCGCGGCAGCTTCTTTGTTTTAGACGCGTCAAAGACGTCGCGGGGACATGACTTTCGCGCGGGCCACAGAGCATCGTTAATGCGCGGTTGAAAAATTCATGAGTTCGCTTGCTCTCGCGACGACATTGACGGCATGCCTGCATTATTTTCGAAGAGATTTGCAAGATGACCTCTCCACATATTACGAGCGAAACGCTCGAGATCTGTTTATATGCAGCGTTTACTTTTCAAGTGCACGAGTTTCGCGTATTACCGTCGACTCAAAATTCTCAATGTGAGAATCAACGTTATAAATCTTATTTATTTTTTCACACGCCTCCGAAAATATGTTCTTTGTAAATATCAGTTGTCAGCATCATTTCAGTCTTGATTTTCTCTTCAATATTCTTCAATTCTTAACGAAATAAAATTACCTAGACTAAAACTGAAAAATCGTTCTTCTTAGTTTGTCCATCATTTCCGTGATATTTTATACAATAAACGAAGAGCGTGCAGGCGTCGCACTGAAAACCCTACGCGGATTAGCGATTTTTTTTCTCTCATTCTTCTCGTGAAAGAATCACGATCGCAATAATCGTAGCTGCGAGTTCAAGGGGCTCAAGTGGAAACGAAAGAAATTCACGGGGCCTTTTTGCAGACCGTGTAGCTCTGGCTTCCACCCAGAGGATGACTGCGCACTTAATACCTTTAATATCGCGTTTTATTAAAACCTCGTGCCAGAAATGAAAGACGCGTGAGGGGGTCGAGGAAGAATCACGGACGGAGCATGGGATTTAATAAAAGCGAAACACAAGCGGCCGAGTCAGCCGATAGAGAGAATATTTGCCAAAGAAATAATTATGGGCCAGGGCCGTGGATAGTGAAAGTATTCACAATCAGATCAGGATCCGCGGATATCCCGACCATATATTCTCTTTTTAGAAACGAGAAAAATCAAGAACGAGAAATATATTTGAAATACTTCTTGATTAGAATTCCTTTTAAATAGTAATTTTATAATTATTGATTTTGTTTTGATATACAATATATATCTATTTTATAGTATTTTATAGCTTATAATATTTGCTTGAAATTATCCGCGCTGTGTATTATTATGGAGAATATATATATGTTCGTAGGAATTATGTTTATCATAGAACTAGAATATACATGAAAATGGCTTTAAATTAAACGAAATTAAAATAATGAAAGACGGTTTTACATGAGGTTTTACATGAGGGTCTGAAAATGCTATTTACGTTACTTTTACGAGGCATCCCTTTCGCACGTCTTACGGCTCTGGTGCGCTTATATACACTTTTGTGCTCACGACGTGCGTACACGCACGTTGCGGCACAGACACCGGTATAGCAGTTAATTGAGTATTTACATGAAAAGGATTTAATTTGCGCTCGCCGAACATCGCGGCTACCTGCGTGCTTTGCGAGCGCTTTGTAAATTGAACAAATTAAATACGTGAGAAGCTTTTTCATCGACAACGCGTTTGTTTTCTCGAAAATATTTGTTGAACAATTCTGATATTTCCCATGGCGCTCTTCATTAAGATAAAATTAATAAACAACGAATGAATAAGATTAATTAATGAAATTGCGATGACGCAAGCGGAAACAAAGGTGAAAAACTAATTAAGATAATTGTGTGTGACAATCGTGTTCGCACGCAACTATCGCATCATCGCGTAATATGTGAAATTGTCGGATAGATAGATAGATTGCTAACCATAATTATTCGAGACCTGAAGAATTCGAAAAGAAACGGTTGTTAATTAGCGATTTTGCTCTCCCATTGATTGGATTGAATCCTGATCGAAGATATTTGTTTTCCATTTATAATATACAGTACGTAAGCAATATAAACATTAATTTCGTAATTTAATGCATATCACACACACACACACACACACACACACACACGCGCGCGCGCGCGCGCGCGCGCGCGCTCTCTCTCTCTCTCTCTCTATTTCTCTCTCGTAATCATTACATATATAAGTTTCCTTTTAAAATAAGGAAACGGTAGTTATTATTTTTGTCTATTATGCCTAATAATTTTATTTTAATTTAAATTTATTTATTAATCTATTTGGTAACTTAATCTTTATTTATAAGAACTTCAATCAGTCAAAGTTGATGCATCTTTAGCTGATCTATATGGTTTATGTTGCATATCATAAATTGGCATATGCGTACAAGCGTGAGTGGAAAAAACTCACTTTAAGCAAAGATCTCAATGGTTACTCGTAATTCAGAAAAGTTGAGAAAAAGCTCGGGGAATCTTCGAGTTTCTGTGGCATGATCTGAATTAAAATTCTCTTTGAGTATTCCCTACCGGCGCGACAGCAAGAGCGTTATTGCGACCGCAATTGCATAAAGAGCGTCTTCACTTTGGTTCAAAAGTAAAAGCGCGTAACATTCGTCTTCCTCCCTGTCTTCTGTCTCGCCGTCTATTCGCCGGATATGTGTTGATTCTTAGATTGTGGACAATGATTTATTTCTCAGATCAAAAAGGGAAGCGTGTAAATTGCTACGCTAATGAAAGTCATTGCGAATAAAAAAAAAATCACTGTCAATATTATTAGCTTGCTCCTCTTCGAGATTATGTATATATTATTACTTGGAATATATGTATGGAATATTAAAAAATATTCCTGTGTCAATTATAAATTTCAATAAATCGTTTTTTAATAAAACAAAGACCCATTGTATCCGTTATGATTTGTCAGTATACCATAATTGTATCTTAGTCTAAATATTGCATGTTTAAGATATTTCACAAAATAAAAATTTAACTTATATATTCTGTTCGTTGTATAAAATTGGCGAACATATGTCGCGTGAAAAACGAGAATTACATATAAACGTACATATAAACTCATATCTCAGATATATTAGATATACGATGTCATTTTATGTGTTGTTATATAAATCGTACGGCGCTACATTGATATAATAATTGCTATATTTACCAACTGTTAAGTTTTCGAAAATTTGAAGTATGCAGCAATGTGATATAAATTAATATCGCCCTCAATGTATCTGCGTATCATTAAATGCGGTTGTCTGACCACAGCCGTTATTATCCTACTGATAGACTACGTGTCCAGGCTCATGCAGTTCCGATGCATCAAACATGCATGCGAGATTGGTGTGTGGAGACGTAATATCGAATAAAATAATCGATCAATAACGATAGATAATGTTACACAGAGATATGCAAAAACTGCTGACTCGCCAAAAGAACCTGATTTGTCAAATGTATTGTTAAATGTATATTTCTTGAGAGGAATTTAGTGCGAAAAAAATTAATAATTTTCAAATGTATCAAGCGACGCTTTTGACATGTCACAAACTATTTTTATAGAAAATGAAAATGGATTTGATTAATATTATTAATTTATTATGTAAACGAACGCAAAACAAATGACAAAATAACAGGAACATTAATTAATATTGTCATAAATTGCAATTGCACAAAGCACATAACAATTATAAAATTTAATCAAATATTTTGAAGTCTCTTCGACAGAAAGATATATTATTAGCCTTAGTAATTATATAATACAGAAATAAATATTATCAACGAGAAATCACGCATATGATAATGTGCTTTTGCACGGTAAAGGTGCTGATACGAGTACTGTGAAGGATTAAATACAAAGGATCGGTATGACAGTGTATCAATATTATATTGTATATAAAAGATATTTTTCATATTTCTAAAAATATCTAGCGCTTGTGATTATTTTTAGAAAATATTTTTATAACGAGACATTTTTATAACAGACTTTTTAAGAGTTTCTGAAAAATGCTTTGTTCGAAATTTGAGTTTCGAGTACTAGACTGTGGATGATACATTCCAAAGTTATGTTAGAAGTGTGCAAATCAAAGTTCGGTGAACACATTTCCATACACATCCATTAAGAAGACAAAAGACGCAGAGTTCAATAGCCTGATGTGTTACGGCGAAAGATTGATGATTTGATTCTCCATCCTTTGCCGAAGAGGAAGCAGAGATACTTGATAAGTATAACAAAGGAGCTCGCGCTATCTTTTTCGAAGCAACGTCGCGACAATGACAACGACAACGACAACGATGACAACGACGACGATGACGTCATCAACGCGTTCTGACACGTGGAAATGTGTAAAGAAAGATCACGTACCATGTCGTCAGTCATCGTCGTAAGAGACGACAAGAGGATTTTCACGACGACGCGCGCGAGCTCGCTTCCTCGGAATCTAGGGTTATTCGCCGTCAACCTCGTATCCGCGAACTGTCGTTCTCACAAGTGGCACGAGAAGCGACGTTTCAATGACGTTACGATGGGTGTGAATCTAGGTATCTCGCAGTATATTGTGAGCACTCGTGTGAAATACTGCTCCACATTGCAGTAATAGTTTAATATTAACTTAACTGATAGATAGCCTGCGTGTCTATTTACAATTTTTGCGGTTGACAATCTTAGCCAGCTATGACATTTTAATATACTGCGATTTCTTTTTTCGTCAAACGATTTCAACTATCATAAAATTATTGTTTAACAATATAATGAAGTTCTCCTATGCAAGAAGAATATTTATTACATAGAGACAAACGAGAATTTTCATCGGCTATATCGAGGTCGCATGTCGACCGACTAAGAGCATTATTGGACGGCATCACGAGCGTGTTCACGGATTATAACATACTCACACTTCGTTGAGTTTGCAAGTGGCAAAGTTGCCCGCAGCGCGCGATCGAAGACGATGGCCAAAGTGGACGGAACGTGTTTCGTAATCTACACGATTCCGTCGCTGTCCTCGGGGTTCCCTCGCGACACGAGAACCGGGATGCAACCATCCGATTCCCACGAATGTCGAACGGCGCTCTCGCCCGATGCGAAGACCGTTCTCGTAACACATGTAGACATAAAACGACCAATGCGAACTGTCAGCGCTCGAAAGTATCGATATCGGAACATGGGAAATATGAGAAAAAAAAAAAAGAAAAAGAAATTCCTGATTTGGCATCCTTCATGGAATATAATCACGATGGGCCATCGCCCATCGTGTTATATTTCTTTACTTTATACACTGCAATCGTAATTAATATCCGAAATTAGATTTTTAATTAAAGTAACAAACTCAAGCAAATAATATTAGATGCAATAATAATGCAAGTAAATTGAATTGGAACAAACGCTCTGTATTAGAACATAAGATACATGAGATTTTGACACTATAATTTCACTACATTGGAAACAAAGTTTTTTTAAAAAATTTACAAGATAGAAAAATTATTTGTTATCACATATTATTTGTTATCACAATAACATTATATTTCTCTCAACAATTTTAACAATTTCAATTTTGATTTCCGATTTAATAGGAATTACACATGCCCATTAAATTACACTTCTATTTAAATTAATTCATTAATATTAATATTGCGTTACATATTATATGTCGCCATAATAATCGGCAGGTACAACGCTTCGATAGTACTCGGTCGTAAAGAGTAATTTATTACGTGAATTAAATGTGCGCGACATTTGACTGGCGATATGTGCGGTGATTCGTATTTAAAATTGGCGATATCTGTATTGATTAAAAAGCAGCTCGCACGGAGCGTTTAAAGCAAAAATTGATTACACGATACACGACTGCATCGATTTCAATTTATAAAAATAATTTGGCCGTTCGTTGAAATCAGTGTCGATATTTTTGGAAAGCTAATTTGAAGATTGAAAGATTTTTATGAAATATTCACCGTTCTGATTTTAAAATAATTTTTTTTAATCTAGATAAATTACTGCAGTAAGGAAAAGTTCTTGCTCTATCGTTAATACGTTCAAACATTCATAGATGTAAGCTGCGAGTTCCATATGAGCAATTGTTCTAAGGGGCAGATTTTCCTGTCGGGAAAGAGCTTACGACATGCAAATTTGATATTCTTGGAGAGTGCATATTTCCAACACGGAATAATATCTTACTGTTTTTTTGAGCTTATATAACACGCAATGAATTTATAATTATTTATCAAACGTAATAATTTAGATGTCTTTTCGTAAATCTTGTCATCCTTGTTCTCTCATTCATTTGTCCTCTAAACTTCGTTATAAACCATATTTTTAAAAGCTTCTTCGGAGTAATTTGTACTTTTGAATAAATTTATATAAATAATTAAAAATAAATAAATAAACATTTGTACTTACTAAAAAAAAAGCTGAATATGTAGACCTGGATAATACATTTCCTTGGGTTGTAATAATTTTACCTGTAACATTGGGATTGAAAAATATCCTTTGCACCCGACAATTCGTTACGCGATAATTAACGATCCTATCGTGTCGTCTAACACTTATCCGTAGCTTAGCTCTCCCGCAGTAAATAACGGATGAATGATCCCACTTGCGAGAAACGAATTTTGACGGCGATTCGACGTCTCGTCTCGTCTCGATGCGGCTCAGCTCGATTCGGCCCGGTGTTCGCATACTTGCCTGGAATTCACCGCAAATCCATGCTCCTTGCTCGCCTAAGGCACGTCGGGGATCAGGGGCGCCTATAATTTAAGCTCTGCGTATCAATCGCCGAGGGGCGAGTACGGCCGGAGGAGCAATTTACGTGATCGAAGGAGGAGGAGAAATCGTGGTGGACTGGCGAGTCGAGCCGAGGCCGGCCGGCGGTGGAGAGCGAGTAGATGGGGTGACTGACTGGAGTTCGAGGCCTAGGGGATGATTTCCCGATGGGCTGAGGGCGGCGGCGGCCGGCGGTCCAGACAACCGGTCCGGGTGACTGGTTAGATCCGCGTGTATATTGATCCCCCGCTCGTCACTACGTTGGCCGTAGGCCGTTCTCTGGTGGACTGTGCTTTTGCGGTTTTACCTGTTTCATCCGTGAGCGTTCCCTTTAATACCTGTCTTTTTTTCTTTTTTTTTCTCTCTCATCGGCCATGCCTCCCTCTCACTCCGACCACACGCGGGCGTGTGCGCACGTGTCGAAATTGCAGCTGCGACACGCGTAATGCCACGGATCATCCCCATTCTTGCCGCGCGACAGTTAGCTTTGGCGAAGCCGCCTCGCTTTTGTTTGCACATTCGATTAACGCGAAAAGTCTGTGTCGTTTCGTTGCTACTCGTGCGTTGATTCTAAATTCGGCTCGTTCGAAACTGTTTTTGTTTGTCTGGTTGTTAAAATGTTGGGGCACGTGTAAGGTATGCGTTCTACAAAGAACTTAAAACTTCTTTGTGTTTGATAGATAACAAAGCAACTGAATGCGAAATTTATTAATTTGCGTTGTTGCAATATTCATAATCTAATGTCTACGTGAATTTTATTTTGTCCGTTGAAATCATTCTTATCGTTTTTATTAATAGGAATCTTTTCTTCCGTCAAGAATTTTACGGAATTTTTAGATCGCGTTACAGCCGCTTATAGTAATTAGCCGCGACGTTATTCTTGCGAGACTCGATCGAGCTATAATGAGTTTCCCCCGACCCTTGCGCGATCCTGTCCCATCCTGTTAAGGATTAGGACCAGCTGCAAGCTACGGTTGCAGCACGATGGAGCAATCGAGTTACCCTGTAGTCCGCCATATTGGCGGCACCAAAATTTAATAAAGCTGATTGGTAAATTGCCACCGAGACCCCATAGGACAGAGAAAGAGAGAAAGAGAGAGGAGATAACTTCCTCGAGAACAGAATGGACATAGGTAATAGTGTGCACACGCATGATCGTACACTCATATCCGCGCTCGAGAACAAGTATTCATTGATATTCATTTCTGAAGTTGTGAATTAGGGCGGGAAAGGAGAGCATTGAGACTAAGCGTGGATCGGAACTCATTGAAAGATAAAAAATGCTCACGATGTGCAACGGTAGATTCGACGATTGTGTTCAATCCGATTGTTGACTCTGCTTTTCTTTTCTATACTCTCACGATCATCGATATCGATTGGACGATAGTCTTTCTCGGAGCGTTCAACAAACGCTCTAAACTCTACAGTGACGCTGATTTTTTTGTTATCTATAGTCGCAATGCGTATTTAACGTTTAATATTGCTCGCGAATGTTCGTCATTAATGGCAGCAGAGGGACGAGACGATGATGGATATCAGGCCGTGTATTCAGCATTATTATCATGAAACAAGCTCCGGTTTCGAACGGGGATCGGAGCCGGAATCGGAGATCGAATCTTCTGCACCAATCGCAATACCCATTAACGTGCTGGAATTCAGAGATGATGGCGATGATCGCGGCGATGGTGGTCATGTTGCGGTCGATGACGATCAATTGCGACTCTCTCGACAACCCCGTCGCTCGTATTCTGTCCAAAATCCAAGGTTCTGCTTCAGATAGACGAGCAGGTACACCAAGAACTGCAGCGGCGACGATTTGCGTATCGCAGCTCTGCGAGATATGTGCGCTAGTTAGTTTCACGAGCGAGAGCAGCGAGGTAATTGTACGATCGATTTTCTACTCGCGGAGACGATTACCGTTAGTTAGTGATTAGATTGGTGTCTGATTACTGACTAGAGCTAAATCGATATCGCGTAATTATAGTTCGCCTAAAGATTTCAGGTTTTCTCTGGAGGAAATGCGATTCGATAGTATTAAAACACAAGCAAAAGTTTTTAGGAGATTTCTGTCTCCTTTTGAGTCATATATATGTTTAATCGTTACGAGAAACGTGAGAATTCTGGTATACAGGAGTTTAAAAAAAAGCTCGAGGCACGGCCGAAACTGCAGATGACGTAAATATGACATATTGTAAATAATGCCTGAAAAATATTTTCGTACCGAAGGGGTGACGACAAGCGGCCGGTGACCAGACAGAAGAATTACCGGAGGGTGAGAGTAAATGGAAAATCCGCCGTCTCTATCGTGATTTTTGATGGAAACATGCGACCGTAAATTTTTAGCGATGCGACAGTTTTCGATAAAAAATCATATATGTATTAAAATAAGTCAGCACAATTTTGTAACAACTTATAAATAAGTTAGATTTATTATAACAATTTTTCAATAAAATTAATATTGATTTTCTTCATAAAACACTTATCAATTTTAAATGATAATTTTAAAAATGATGAGATTATTTATCGACATTATTCGGTTTTCAATTTGCCATGATTTTTTTGTATCTCTGTAGAATTTACAAATGCATGAGATACGATTCTACTTTTAAATATTAGTCAAGCTTTTGAATATTAGCCAATCAGCCATCCTTAGATCGATGTAGATGCGAAAGTATTTGTAGTTCTCGAAGCACTATCTATGGAGAATATTAGAGTCACCTGCACAAAATGGCTGAGCAACGTTCTAGAAAATCGCGAACATCAATCTCACAGAAATTTACATCTTCTTCCTATGGTTTTATCGTAGCCATTATATAAGACGAAAATTGTACTATTTTAAATCCATCCTCTAATAGAATGCTTTTTGTAAGTTCTTATCACATATCACGCAATTTTTTTCATCGACTACGTTATAGTAATATTTGATTTTGTATCTTACTTTTCATTTCATATTTTGCTTTCATCCCACGCACTTTTTATTTTATTTTATATCATATTTTTCATATTTTATTGTATATTTTACTTTATAGCTCTTTTATAGCGTCGTTAAAATCTTGAAGCATAGTAGATCGAACGCGATGATCCTCGAATGTGCAAATATCTCGGGAGCTGTGCTTTAAAATATCTATGCGTGACTCGCCAGCCACGCGCAAATCGTATTTCTTTTCTGCCGTGCGATAACGCCTCATCCGGCGTTATCGCTCCCCGGCGTGTTTATATCGGTGGGTTTTCGATGGCGTCGAAGGAATTCGTGATCGCCGCGCGTTCGTGTCATTTGATTTATCGCGGGCTTTCGGAACGGACGAAAACAAGAAGCGCGCCAATATTAATCTGCAACCCTCGGGCTGCTGTAGATTACGTCATTCGACGAGCTCTCATTCTTTCGAATCACCCGTTCATTCGAATCGCGGGGAGCACCATTGTCACAATCCGCATGTTTGACACCCCCTCATCTCGAGTATCTCCCCATCTTTCCCAGTGACGCATGCCAGCCATTAATTAGACTTGACACGGACAAAAAATGAAAGTACCTATACACCTGCAAAAACCTTTGTCGTTAAAGTAGATTTTGGTAAAAACGATGTATGACTACATGTTATTTATAACACAAAATAAGAAAAATCTTTTTCTTGCATTCAAAATAAAATTACTGACGATATTCCTGGCTTGCTCACTGAAAATAATTCGCAAACTCATGATCGATAATTATCATTTTTCCGTATATCGACAACATTTTGCTCCTCGTATTATTTTTATATCTTATCTTGTTCATCTCTCCTTGTACTAACGAGCTCATTCAAATAAAAGAGATACTTGTCATTAGTAAAGTTCACGAACTGGATCAAACCGACGGCACGTCGATCGTCTTTGTCGTCTTCAAAATCGGGACTTGGAATTATGTAGTCCGCGCGGATTCGGCGGAATGGAATATCATGCTTGGCTGCCCGAGCGTCGACCTTTACTACTTGAAGAGCTGGAACTCATTCGTTCTTCATGCCGCTTCTTGTTCGCTCTTCGTCTTTATCCAAGTTTTCCTTCCGTTCTTCCTTATTCTTTCTTGCCAAAGTATCCTCTCGATAGTCTCTTATACATATTCTCTTCTGTTTCCATTTGCCTATTTCTCTCTTGTTTTCTGCTTCCGCTCATTTTTCTTTCTTCCAACTCGCCTCGAGTCTCTCTCTTTCTCCGAATTAGTCGAGAGAAGTGCTGCTTAACGCATTACTGTTCGTACCCGGAGTGTAGAGGCAAAAATATCGTGGAATCTAATCGGCTCCGAGCGTAATGGTCGGAAAAATCAGACGCGAGATAAATGGTCCAATACTTTGATTGACGCGCTTAATGAAATTACTTTGGCGGTCGAGTAATCTCTAACGGCGGATCAACAATATATTTTTAAACTATGCCCGATATGGTATTTAGAAATTCTCGATGACGTTTGCATCTCGTGGGTAATAGCGAACACACGCTTCGTGAAAAAAAAAAAAAACCGTTGACCCATTTATTCCTATCAGAGTAGATTCAAGCGTCGAGCGTTACACATAAAATTCGCGCGAGAATTTGCGAGCATTATCTCGGTTTTTCTGCTATGCGTTAATCCGTAAAACACATCTGGCAAATCTGCGTTACGATATTACGCGGAAGCCATGGAAACGATTAAACATCAAAAACTCGCGCGAGGAAGAGAAAAAAGAAAAATATGCGCGATCGGAATTTGCGATCAGGAAATCGATTTTTGCTAGATGTAACATGTAAATGCGTCGTTTGAATAAATTCATAGGCTTTATCGTGGCACAGTTCGATAGAAAGGCCCGGAATGCGATAAAAATGTATTTTAAATTTAATGATACGATATCTTGCGTCAGCACAAATTAAGCGGATTTCTTTTATGTATGGGACGAACTGCCGGTTATTATCTTGCGATCCCCAGAGAGTGGGCAAATCTCGATACTGATTAATGGTTTAGAGTCTGGTATCTCATTTAAAAGGGGAGAGAGAGAAAGGGGGGAGGAAAAGGAGATAGATCGTAAAGAAAATTACTGGCATAATGGTAGCTCAGGCTACGATACACGTATTGGAGCGCGTAAACAATCGGCCTCGCGGTATCCCTTTGTAACGCGATAAGCCACGTGCGAGCAAGAACAATTTGATAATCTCAATTAATCATTTTGGACGAGATAATAATCTAACGGCGTAAGACATATGTAACTGAGAGATACGAAACGTGGTAAACTTGTGCGTTTCGCAGTAATAAATTTCTAGTAGACACGTCGCTTCTTTGTCAGGCAACTTCCATGGAATTAATAGAGCAAGGGGAACGCGCGCTGATATTGAGTTGGAAGCGTTAGCGACCCGACGACAGTAAACTTTGTGTCGTGTATGCGCGAAATTGCGACCGATTCCGGACGAAAATCATTTCTGACATCCAACAGTTTGCTATTCTCTGCTATGCGACCGGGAGCGACTAATGGGAAATTCCTGTCGTTCCGAGTTAGATTTTCGGACTTACAATCGCGACTTGACAACTGTATTCATCGATAATTTTATTATCTTTTTTAATTCTTTGGTTTTCTCCGCTATTGATCCTTTTAGTAAAACGTTTGCAGAAGAAATAATCTATGTATTATGTAATTAATTATAAAATAGGATTAATTAAAATATCATTATGAGCAATATTAATTCACGATAAGTTAAATAACATGGAAGAAGTTTTCGTTGGCAACTTATATTTTTGAGTCACTGTATGTTTTCATAACTTATTCATAGTTTTTTAGAATATATTTTTATATTTTAAGATAAGATCAATTATTAAGTTGCTTGAAGAAACTGCGCATAGTTGATAATGCAATATTTTTGTTCGTGTGGTTTTCTATATTCGATGAGATCAAGATGCGCGGAGTACTTCGTCAGAGTGTCGGTCGAGTTAATAGATCAAGTTGATTTTGGAAACTCGAGTGAAATATTGGCGTCTGCGATGAAGGGTGCTTCTAGTAGCTAGGGAAACGAGTAAAGTAGACGACCAGTCATTTTTAAGAGCTTCTCGAGTGAGAAAGGGATAGAGTAAGAAATAAAGAGAGAATTCGACGTGAGAGTCGAATTTCTCGATAATAGATTGGGCCAAACGGTTGGCACAAATCCATCGCAAATCTGACGGACGACAAATCGCAGTCTCGCAAACGTAATCATCCGAGTTTCTCTGTCATAGATATTTTTGCGAGTGCAATGAGAAAAAGTTTCTCGTGAACGATTAATATTAATGAAATGCAAGTCAGGTAAATTTCGTGAATTTTCTGGAAAACTGTTTTTTCTTCGTGAAATTTCACGAGGTTGCGACAACCTTTTTTCTGAGCCGTGATCACGAATATGCGCATTAACATCGTTCATCCACGAAAATTATTCTCGGATATATATATATAAGATTTCTCATCGTCATTTAAAATTGTTGCATAGAATTTCGTAAATTTCCTGACCTTTCTCAGCCTTTTAATAAATAATTTTTCTTCCAATATTTATAAATTCAACTTTTAAATATCATTATGGAAGAAGATTAACATCAAGAAGAGCGAGATGAAGTAAATGTCATAATTGAAAGGAACTTTGATGTCTCTTTATTTAATTGTTTAATTTCTCATTTAATTATTTGCTATAAGTTTATTATTTACAATAATTTAGATAATTATTTTTATTTCGTTATTTACTGCAATTTTCTTTACGTTGAAAGTCTTTTTATTTTTTAAAAATTTTTTTTATGTATCAAAAGACTTTTGACATATTTTCCAGCATTCTTTAACAATTCTTGATTTTCTTCAGTTCTCTAAGTTATTAGCTTTTTCTATTTTTTCTTAATTTTCCGTCGACTTTTTTGCAAGAGTGACATTGACCGTTTGATTCGTAGGAATCACGTCGTGAAATATTTCTCGATAAACATTGGGCGGGCTTTTTACGATGTCGCTCCGGTGTGCGTACGTGATGTTTACGTATGGCAATATCCACACGTTTCTGCTGGCAGGCTGGCTGTAAAACCCGCGGTATTAGTTACGTCGTGCGATGTAAAAAATGTAGGACTCTTATTGTTCCACACCCTTCGATCCTTTCGAGTCCCAGACGACCTCGTGCAACGATCTCTTATATAGTTACTACGGGTTCGCCGCGGACATTCTACGTCAGCAATAAAGTAGTGGAATTGCGAAGGGGTGAAGGAAAACTGTTCGGCAACAGCTCGGACAGTGTAAACGCCTCATTATAAAATATAAACTTGAGCCCATCGGTCCTTAACAGTAAATTTTTACGATCATATTTGCACAAATTAAAAATTAAGACAGAGAAGTCTTTTGTGAAAATTAAGTAAACTGCATAGCTGAGAAACTAAAATGTGTCTTGCAAGTGCAAGTGATACTATATTAGGGGCTCCGAACTAAGTTTCATCTAACTTGGTTATGAATATTCCGAGTACATTATGATGATGTAAAGTTGTGACATATATACACATTTTCTCTTTCTCTCTTTCTCTCTTATTTGACATTATGAATTAATGACATTATGAATTATTTGACTACTCTCAATGTAAATAATTTGCTATCAAATTAATCTTACTATTTATATGATTGATTGATTGATTTCGTATTATAATATTATTTTATCACGTATAGTAGAACTTGTAAATATGAAACGATTGCGTGTATCGAATCTACACAATAATATGATACATTTTTTAAATGTACATACATATAAATATAGTATAGACATATAAATATATATACAGACATATATATATTTCAATGAAATTAATATTCAGCGAAATTATATCGATCATTCTACTAATTTTTTTTTTCTATTCTGCAAAAAGCTATAGTGAGCGTATTCTATTTTTCCGTTTCTTTTCCCGATTTTCCAGCTCTTTTCCTTTTTCTATTATGGGAACAGGTTGAGACTACTATCATCACTGCTAGATACACATGTACGTTTTTCCGAGATAGGTACTCCTCTTGCTCAGAAGTCGAAAGCATGGATGATACTGGATAAAAAATAAATGACGAAAGAAGTAGAAGCAGGTGGAATGAGAAAAACGAAATATACGATTCGCGATATCGTAGAGATGAAATCCAAATATTATTGCGTTCTGCGTTACCAAGATTCAGAAAAGTCGTAGATATTTGTATGAGAAAAACATTTTTATTAAGATATTCTTTACGGGCGCAAAACATATTTTCAAGTCTCTCATTCGTTTCTTCATTTCGTTTTTATTCCTAAACAATAAGAACAGTGTATGCTTGTATCCGAATCTACTAAATCCTCACAAATAATTTATAACGATACAAACACCAGACACAAAAGCGTGGACAGCTGCATTAATGCATCTCGCATGAGCTCTCGGTTTTGCTTGCATAAAGGTTGGATCGTTATATCCGTTTGTTTCGTTCCTTATACGATTCGGGCGGCTCTTTGCACTTCGCGATTAATGCACTTAACCGACAGTTGACAATATCATGCTTGTACTCGTATTAATTTTGATTGGTTTATTAGTCTCCCGATATTTTACGCATCTGACTTTGCAATCTCATATGTACAAAGTAGATTGAAATTTCACGGACAATTTCTCAACCGCATATGATTTCGCGTTTGATAAATATTAATTTCTGTTGAATCAAAATAAAACCATATCGAATAATTTTCAAATTGAAACTCTGTTAAGATGACGTTCATTTAAAATTGTATTGAGAAAAATTATATATGTCATTATATGTATTTATCACAAAAAGATTTATATTTAGAGAAATTAAATCTCAAGCAATCTGTATGCGAGAGAGCGAATGTCCGGTTAATTTTATATATCACGTGAATTCCTCCGAAATCTGTTCGCTTGCAAATTTCATATCCACTGCCGTTTTCGTTTGTCGGCACGCAGTTCGTTCGAAAGCACTATCGCTGTCCAAGAAGAAGCTTTGCAAATTGAATATGTGGAAGAAAAAGCGGTGGAATGAAAAGAAAAACGAAAAATGTAACGAGATCGTAACAAGCGATGTGCCTGAGACGAAACCGAGTGTTTCTTGTTGTATTCTCGTAGAAATACAACAAGAAGCGGGAGTGGACCCTATGTAAAGTGCATCACGCTGCTAGGGTTCTTTTCAAAGGTTAATATAGCAGCATGACCCAGCTCTTTTAAGATCCTCGAGCACGATTCTCGAGTTCTTCTCCCTCTCATTTCTAGACGACGTACGGTAGTAATCGCGGAAGAACCTGTAGCACGAGAGAAGATCCATGGTAGCAGGAATTTTAGAAAGTTCGCGCGATTGTAACCTTAGGACTAACTTCGGTCCTCCTCCCTCGCCGTTTCCCCATCTCCTCTGCCAGTCAGCTAGATATGTAAGGTTCTCCACAAGTTTCTGAGAAAGTACGAGAGAAAGGAGTCGTTCGAGACGAGAAGGAACTTTGGTTCGTTACATAGACGAGAGTCGCGGTTGCAGTTGCAGCTGCGGCAGTCTTGTCCGAAACTTCCGGCGACTCATGAGCGTTCGGGATTGCATCGAAGATAGATATCTATCTGCTGGGAAAGTGTGCGAGAATCTTCGGGATTGTATCCTCGGGCTAAGGGGCAATTTCTGATTTAGTTGGAATTTCTGGCGGCTATTAAATTAGATCGTCTCTTGCATACCGAAGTGCCACCTCAAGGACAGTGAACCTCGGCGTCAAATGTGCATGTGTGAAAATGAATACACACGTACATATATATATGCATATACGTGTATAGAGAATGCTGCATGGAGGATCTGCTGGATGCTTGCATTACGTATGCGAAGTGATGCTTAACATGACGCCTGGCCACGAGTTAACTGCGATATCAGTCTGAAAGTTTCAATAATTGGCGATCGCGCAAAGGACGGCATTTCGAGTGGAGGATACGAACGCTGTATAATATATAGGACGAATGGAGCGCATTCTTGTGCATTATCCTCTCTTTCTTCTTTTATTATTTAAGAATTTACTGTTATTAATAACTCGAGATAAAAATTATCTTTAAAGATTTTAATCCGAGGTTCAAAATCACCAACGATATTTTTTATTTCGGATATTATAAAATTTTATGAAATATGATAGAAATTCCTTTAAAAAATATCGACTTCAGGAAATTCGTTAAAAATAATTAAAAAGAATTAGATTAAGAACGGAGATGACACAGAATAAGAGAAATTTTTATTGCATTTTTGGAACTGTCAGCATTGCATACAAAGAAAGGGTCACTATACGAGTAAATGCGTATTGAGATACCTTAGCAAGACTGCAATGAAGATTTTCATTTTTCATAACCACTGCGCAAGCATTCGTTGCTGTTACCTAAAGTACATTTAGGACGAGAAAGAGAGAGGGAGGAAACGTCTTGCGTTGTTTCAGAATGCCCTGGACTAAAGTTAAGATCTAATTTCCTGCAACTTAAATAATTTAATATTCCTATTTCTGTACACCACGCGCTAGTGCAGTTGTTCGACGGGATTTTGTTCTGTATGCTTATTATTCGTTCTGAACCAAGTTAAGCAACTCGACGTACTCTAAGATATGTTGATAATTGTATAAGTACAAGAAATATAAGCAATTCTATAAATAAATGTAATGCTTCTTGCTCAAAGAAAAATATTCACGCACTCAGGAATAATATTATACTACAATAACTATTTATCTAGATAAGAAAATTATAAATCTATAAAAGCCAAAAATTGAAGATGACAAAAGCATTCTTAGAATTGTCGCTACTAATTGTCGCTATTAATTCATCGACGATCAAAAATCGTCGATGAGTTAATCGATCTACAATAGAAGAATGTAACTTTTCAGATTGCAAAAGAGATGCCGAAAGAAATTGTTGCTGATTCACACTCGTCGCGTGCATTTTCAACGTGGCATTTCATGAATATCTCATTGGAAACCTAAGAAAATTTTGCATAATTCACGGATGAGCGCGGGCACGGAGCGCTGTGGGAGATGGTTGCCCGGGAGCTTCTCACCTTTTAACCATCCTTAATCTGTCTTGCAGCGCACGCTCCAAGCGCCACTTTTCCGCTCGAACGAGCGGCATCAAGACTGTGCCAAGAACGCGCCTCAGACTAAAGAAGAGTCACCAGGGCGATGCCTTGAAGAAAGCTAGACGTCGAAGTAGAGTAGGAGGAGATAGTGGAAGCAGTGGCAAAAGACGGACCAAAGAATCTTCTCGAGTAAACGATGCCGAAAGATAGAGAGGGTCGTACGTGCTAAAGTCGAAAAGAGAGTGGGGAAGCGAGATTGTCGCAGGCGCGAAAGAGATGGATAGCGTGTACAAAAGGACAAGAAGAGACGGCTGCAAATAGAGACAGGAGCATAAGATGATACGGGCAGGTTGGGGGATGAGAGTGGAAGTCTGCTCCGCAAGTGGCATGGCATGGTATAGCAAAGCTCGTGAAAGTTATGAGGCTGTGTATTTATCCGGGTTTAACCTCCGACCGACCTAGCGCAACCTTCCAACTCACGACGTGATCGCGTATCGAGCGAGTTGTATGAAAAAGAGAATGAAAGGAGATGGAGCGGGATAGAGAGTCACCGAGTTATGCCAAATTAGCTATAGAAAGCGAAGAGTGAGAAGGGGACGAAAACCCAAAGGAGAAGTGTTAGAGAAGAGAGGGAGAGAAATGGGGAGAAAGGTGGAAGAGGTCGCGCCGCTGAAACTACCCCGGAACTAACTGTTCGTATAAATTTGTACGGATTCGCTTGCATTCGAGTGTAAGAGAGATATGGTTGATGCCAAAGTCGAACCAGCTAGTCAAACTAATACTGTATCGTCCGTTTTCCTCTCTATCACTCTCATCCTCTGTATTACTCTCACCTGGCACTTCAGTGGGCGAACGAGCGAGTTCGGAAGTGAAGTCCGAAAGTTTACTCGCGAATCGATCCGGTCTTTGAGAAGAAGCAACGTTGGAAATTGAAAATTCGGCCTTTCGCCACTTATTGTTAGAAATTGTTGTGCCACAACACGAGAAGCTCCGAATAACGCGTTTGTAGCTGAGATTTGTACTTGTTAGAGAAATGTGTTTTACCTATGATAATATTAATATTCTACATTCTTGGTGTGCTAATATACGCTGCAGGGAAGTTTCTCATTAACTGTGTAGTTTCGTATTATGAATCTCCGTATTATGCATTATGAAATATATTTTCGTATGCAGATGCGTCGTGTTGTTACGAATTCAGGAACAAGTGAACAATGCACATAAGTGATATACAAACACTTAAAAAATGTATTCTCTCTATTTGTTTAAAATCCATGTTTTAAAAAAATTCGAGACAGCTTTAATCCAATATCTTATTTTATAAAGCTTATCCAATATCTCATTTTACATTCGACTCTAGTTTTCTTTAATCAATAATAAAAAATAATTGATATAATCAAATTAGTCGCAGCTAGTTCTGAAATACGACGACGGATAGACAAGCATAAGTTACTGCCATATTGCAAACGTCGCCGGGAAGAAAGCACGTTCGGAGCTGCGGCTCGTGACGCGGCGAAAATCTGGAAGTAGTAACGGATGCACGAGCGGCGCACAGACTTTGACGCGACTACGAACGATGCCGTTCCTCGTTATCGGCGATGGCGTACGTGAACCGGAATAGCCGATAAGCAGGAGAATATTTTTTTTCTATCGGAAATAAACCGAAACCTTTTGCATCAAAATCACATTGGGTTTATCAAATCTCGTTTCCACAGTTTGCGGAACACTCTGATATCTACTACCGTGGAGTTGAGAAAGAATATTTTACTTATCGCGAAGCAAACAACAATGCAAAGAAAGACGGTACTATTGTCAATGTAATAAGCTCTTCAATTCTATATATCTCGTATTTTCTTGTTTCTCTCATAAGATTGCATTAACCAATTTTGTATAACTTAAAAAAAATAAATAAAAATCGTCTTGCAAATAATCACATAATAAAATAAACAATATAATTTTCTATGGATAAATGAGATTAACTTAATAGACATTATTAAACGTATAGACATTAGGAAATAACTATAAATTTTCACTGCTTATTTTTTGATCATTTTTATGGTTTTCAGCATACGATAGATATTCAGAATGTGATACAAGCAACGTCAAAATAAATAGAACGTGCATGCACTCAGTTCACTTTTCATTATCGTATATCTCGTTATTATACAGAACAATGTTGTAATCAGACATTGCTAGATACCGCAGTACGTGCGCGGAATAGAACGCAAAGCGTAGCCCGACGTGCCCGTGACACCAATAATACGCGTCGCAATGAAAGCCTTTTCGCCCTTTGGTTTACGCAATGATACGTATACATCTATTTCTCCTCTAAAAAAGAAACCTTTGTGGCCTTTCCTCATTGTTGCTGAATTTTCTTTTCAACCACACAGAACGATCACAGACTCGTGCGAGGAAACACGAAAAGCGTTAACATTGTCCCATCGATATCGATATCGTTATCGGTCGAATAGTGGTAGCGGCGCGCCACGCTTCATGTAATTCCGCGAAATTAGCGAAATTGCCGCCGACCGCATTTCGCCGTGTTACCGCATGCTGTGTTTTGTACCGGGACCACCCTTTTGCGCATCCGTTACTTCCATTCTATTCCAGCGATGCAGTTAACGGGCAGCCACCGGATGCCGCATCACAAAACTGTCGATCGAAGAAGGGAATAGGGACAATTAAAAAAAAAGAAGCAAAAGGAATGCGAAAGAAGAAGTTATGACACAAGAAACAAGTAAAGTAGAGAAGAGAAAAATAGAAAGGGTAGAAAAATGGAAAAATGGTCTTACATTCTGTTTGTTGCGCAAATGCACAAATTGCACATCATCGTTAAAGTCACGTTGGAGAGTCTCAACGACATCGTAAAGTAGAGCAAAACAATCGATATCGACATTGTCCAATATGAGAGGATGAACGGCGCTTTAACTTTCTTTTAAGTTGGGAACACTCCGAGCGTTAGTTGCTACTCCATTCCCTTGTTCCGTTGACGCCTCTTCGGTACCTCGTAATACATGGAAACACGGTCGCCGACGTATCGACTGGATCTACGATTGTAGTAGATAACGCGCTTAACACGCCTATTTAAAGCATTATGCGACCGCGACATTACGGTCGTATTCAACGGTTGTCGTACTCGCGGCTTCGGAATAAACACAGTAATTGCTGGAACACACGACAGCGCCTGCGAACGTAAACGCGCATCCGGATTATAAACGTTGATCGAGATGCGCGCTGATCGATAATTATAGCCCGGAATGCACGGCGCGCGAACCCCATAGTATTAACGAATTGTCAGCCATGTGATCGGTGTGCTCAACGTCGAACGGCGAAATGTGAAGCGGGGAAGCAGAAATTGCATGAAGTACCTTGTGTCGAGTATTAACTAAAAGTGCGATACGGTATCTATCGGTACGATACGACAAATATGCAAATAGTCGAATTAGCGGTGATGCGATAGATACCGGATTACAACGTGATTTCCATGCACGAAGATATTCGGAAAACGTGAGGGGTCGATTACATCAAGTATTATCGTATGCCTCGTTTAAACGCGAGACCACACGAAACGAAAATATGCATTTTTGTAATGTCCTTTGCGTTAATTTGGAAAGTTTTTTGTTTTTTGGTCATTATTAGTAATAAGAAATGTTTCCTACGTTTGTAGCAAGCGCTCAGGTATAATTAAATGTCTCGAGTGCAGCTCGTTGATTTATTAATTGTCGAGATTCTTTTCCGACAACATCTGCTCCGCCTGATGACCATCCATAAATTCTTTTTTCACATGGGTTTCGATCTCACCTTTTACGTTCGAGTGCATCGCTCAGAAAATGATTAATATAATCGCGAAGTGTCAAGTAGAACGTTCTTGCCGTGTTGCAAAAGAAGCATCACCGAGGAAACTCTCCGACGGTCGATGGAGCGCGTTGGGGCGGCTTCTTTTTTGATGACAAAACTCTTGACGAGCGCCGGTGCAAATGACTCGCCCGTTCGCTCGCTGCCTTCGAGAGAAATTCCGTTTGCGCCCCGCAAAACCCGAGCATGGCACTCGAGAAACCATAACCTCGAGTATATAGCGTTACTACTGCGCAAGGATATAGCAATATGTTGGGAGGAGAAATTACAGCGAGTCCGTTCACCCCGTTCGAGGCCGAGGGGCAAAGTGGGACTTTTTGTCGGTGCGACGAACGTCACTGCAAACGAGCCGCTCCTAATTGCTAATTTCGGAAAATTTTCCCTCGCAGTTCCACCGAGCTTCTCCAAAAAAATCGGCACACATCCGGCGCATGGCGATCGACTACCTCTCACGAATTAGCTAGCCGTCCTCTAAAAGGACGTCGTTCTGATCTCGCGGAGGAGCACTTCGGAGCCCGATGTCGTCGGGTAACACTCCTAACGACGACCTTCCATCCCGGGAAGGGCGACGACCTTTAACTTAATTGCAAACGAGAGGTTTTTCCGGAAATTCATTGCCGGTGAGCGCAACGGGTTGCCTTGACGAGTTCGCTCGAGCTTTCCGATTTCCCGGCTTCGTCACTGCGTGCCTCGAACGTTAATTAAGGCGGGCGTGTACCGGGGAAGTAATTAATAGCGAGAACAATAGGTGCCCTCGCCATTGGTTGTATGAAAATAATATTCGAGGAAAATCATCTGAAAGAAAGAAAGAAAGTTTTCCGTTTCTGACATCGTTTTTCTTAGACAATTGACGACTGCCTAAGGAATCATTATTTCTCGATAATATTCTCACAATTTTTATGATTGAAGAAAGATCCGAAAGAGTCGAAATAACCCTTTTTAGATAAATATTGTACTTTTTTTCGTATACATAGAATATATTATGCAATTATCACATGGTTACTGAAAGTTTCGGTTTATCAATTTTTAACACGAAGCGAACGCTCTGAAGCAGGAGCAAATAATATTCCACGTTTTGTACGAATAATCTCTATCTCCTTTGCGACGAAGTATTCCTTTCGTTTCTCAAAGCATTTGCATTGCAAACATCTTACGTCACGCGGTCCAATGTTCCTTCAGCTTTGCTCTTTTCGAATATCCCAGCCACTTGTTCAATCTGACGGCAGTTACTTAAGAGACAACGCCTCGGAGGAGCTCAAGAGTCATCAGAGAGCAGTGCCGGTAGCAGCGGCGGTAGAAATTCGCGAGACAATTATATTTGATGGATGGCCCAGGCGAGTTATACGGTGCTACTGCAGTCGGATACACCGAGATGGAGGGAGCGGTACGAACGGAGAACGGAGGTGACGGAGATGCCGTCGGAAGTTGAAGGCGAAGGCTCCAATTTCGAGCGTTCCGCAAAACAAATGGCCTCGTGCCGTTCTTTCTAATCTTTGCCTTTTTTTCCGTGCGGCAGTGACGGAGGCGGCAGCGCATATATATCGCGCTTTGCCAGTTTAACACGTTTCGAAACGATGAATTATTCATTTCATTTTCCTAGGATTGCGGGTGGTGATGATGCGAGAAGGGAGATCCCCGGTATATCTCGTCGCGCGCAAATATTTGTTAAAAGATTATCCGACAATGAACTTAGTGATTAGTCGCACGTAGTTAGTGTCCATCGTAATTTGTTATCGTGCATAAATAGTGTTACATTTTCGACAATGACATCAACGGAATGTATGGAGTACATAGAAAATACAGGCAAAGTTAGGAAATGTGAAATTAGTGTAGCTATATACGTTATTGAACGATTTGGACATATCTTTTTTACGGTCTATATAAAAACGATTGCTAAATTATAAGGACTGATTAATAATTTCTTAAAAATTTAATTGCCCAATTCGCACAGAATTACCATACAGATATGTATATTTGTGATTCGATTTCGATATTGCTTATTACTTTTTATAATATGGTATTTTTTTGTTCTACGATTATTATTCTGAATTGGACTTTTGAAAATATAGTTAATTGCTGTTGCAAACTCAACAGTTTCGCGTAATAAACGTGAGATAATATATTTGGACTGTTGTGTTTTAATGCATCACATAAATACATATAAAGAAAGATAAGAATTTAAATTACTAGACTTTCGTAAGTGGCTTGTATATAATACATGATATTAATGAGTTATGTTTCTGTTTTCACGCCGCTAAATATTGCAACAGAATATCTGTAGGACTGTGCACATCACACGAAATTATTGCATCCGTATGTAACCCGGGGATTTCATTTATCCCGTGTTTCATCCACCCTCTGTAAAACTTTCGCTTCGCGCGCTACAAGTGGACGTCTATCGGGGTTAATTTGTTGAATGTGAAGGTAGAGAGTTACAACTATTAAATAAATTAAACTTTAATTATATCCGAATTGCGTCATTCTGAGTTTATCACAATAATCTGTGGATGAACGTATGCATAAACATAGATACATTAATTATTCCAAAACAAATTTTTTTCTAAATATTTAAATTCGTAATAAATAACTCATAATTAATTAATTTAGGAATTCTYGTACAACAAAAAGTAAAAATATTTTTAAAATAAATTTTACTATCTATATTTATTACGAAAAAATTTTTTTATAAAATTTACTATATAAATTTACTGTTAAATGAAAAGCATCAAGAGTAAATTATCTTTTGCAAAAAAATATTAATTTTGATAAATTACACAGTCCTACAGATATTAATGGGATATATTATCTGAAATGAATAAAAGTATGACTTGAATATTTCTCGCGGACCCTCGCGCGATTTCAAGTTGATCGCAAAATATTGGATAGTGAAACATATCAATCACGAAATATGACGAGTGGGATGTTGATTTGATCGACTTGCGTGACTGTCTCTGAGAAATCGCCAGCAACCTCAGAGGCAACCTCAAACGATCCTCGATGTTTTTTGCCCTTTTTCATTCCTAGTGGTCCACCCTCCCGTCTAGATATCCTCCGCTAGCATAATCCCACGAGGGGAATAATTTTTCCCTCGGCTAGCGGGTGCTGGTGACAACACATTTTGGATGTCTATTAATCTCCGGCCGATGCGACGCGTTGAGAACAGCCGACAACGATCGCCGTTGTAACGTGAGACGCGCGGTTCTACGTGTCGCCTGACAATTATTATAAAAGATGATGCTTGTTACGCGCAGCTACTGTTTTGCTCGTATCTGTTTCTTTTTCGCACTATCTTATATCATTTTGCTTAATGGGAATGATAATTTCATGTCCTGTAGTAAAAACAAATAAAAAAATACACGTATATATATATATATATATATATATATATTTGCTTTCACATAAATTCTCTTGAAATTTTTCTTTAGAAAAGAATTGATTTCGTATTAGATACAGAACTTGTTATTAGAGAAAAAGATCGATGTAGAGCATCAAAACATCTTAGACATTTGAACAAGATCATAGAAAAACAAAATAAATTAAATGATTTATAACAAAGCAGAAAATATATGCAAATACAGCAATTATTAGAATGGATGAATATAAATAGAAATATAGGGCGAGTCTAAAAGCTCTGACAAAAAATTTTGGAAGCATGTTTCATTCATCAATAGGATGAAAAATGTTTATATAAATCTGTGTCCGGAAATACTGCCTTTTTGAGTTATAACCCTTCCATTATGTCCAAACAGAAATGTCAGTTGCATTCGTACTAAAGGATTAAAAGGGCAATGATGTAGTGCGTTACTGCAATGACCTGTCTCACAAAATAATGCTTCACTACCTGCGGAATACTTTTCTCCAATATTAATACTTATCGGTTTATTCTTCCGTTATACGGACAAAATCGTGCCGATTAACAATACGATTCGGATTCAATATTGAAAAATGAAAAGAACATAAAGCAAAATTATTTCACCGTTGCAGGAAATAATCGACGTATCCATCAGGCTTTCCGTAAAATTGTCGATAAAATCTTCGAATGAGAAAATAGTTGTAATGTCGTACTACGAGCCGGTCGAATTGTTGTAGTAGACGAAGGAATTATTAGCTTCTCGTGAACTCTCGAAATTTGTCCGGAGCTTGCATCGATTAGTCTATTCTCCGGGGCCAGAAGGTATTTCGAATTCAAGGCATGATTCCTGAAAGCCGCCGCGATGGAAACTTCGGGTTTTATAGGAGAAAGGGAAACATGGAAAACGCCTTTTTGCAATGAGAATTTTCCGGGACACAGGTAGGGCCTTCTTCAAGGAATCATCGACGTAAGAAAGCGCCAAGAAACAAGGGAGCGTGCCGCACGATGCGTTGAATGGAAATATTGTATATAATAAAAGGGAATAAAAAAGGATCGGATCTCTTCTGCTCGAATGTATTCTCACCTCGGAGAATTATGAAAGACGTTTCGGAATGCATAATTAAATTTCGTTTTTTATACGATGTAAGCAAACTCCCGCGTCGAATATATTCGTGTCGAGAATACTTTGCGGCACGCCAAATTGCCTGCAATTTAATTAATCCCTTTATTATTTACCTTGCCGCACAGCTTCTTCATGATGGAGTTCTTCGAAAAAAAAAAAGATCTTACGGCCGAGAAAAACCATCTTCGATTACAGAGAATACAAAGGGCCTTCCTTCTTGACTGCAAGGATTTATTCCTCAATTAAAAATAGCGGTACGAGCTAATTTCCACAGAAAAATATAGCGATCCATTAGTGTTCATTCTTCCCTTGGTGTTAATTTTCGGCCTTGTGACATATTTCATATTTTGTGTCTATCTAACAGATCGAGCAGTTAAATTTCATGCGTTTTGTTAAGAAAAGACGAATTATGCGAGAAACGAATGTCGATAAAGAGAATTTAAGAAGAACTTCAATAAAATTTGTTTACAGCGTACATGTTTTTACATATACTTTGTTTTTTAAAAGACCGTTATCGTCATTTTTTTTTTTAGGGACATTCGGGGTCTTTATCAACATCATTCGTATCTTTCCTGCAAATTATCCAATCGGAACGATAAATTTACCGATTAATTGAATCTGGAAAATAACGCCGGGAATTCCGTGGAAGGGCTCTTAACGATCCTCATGGGGACGAAGGGGTAGATATTCGAAGGTTTCATTAATTGATCAAGATTCGCGCGCAGATTAAAGTGATCCGCACCAACGACGAATCGCGGAACAGTGAGAGTGAATTGCAAATCTCGCGAGTCTGGCTGAACCTGTGCCGTGGAATTAAAATTATCTTCAACTAATGAAAACATTCCGATTCTTCTTTTTCATTTGTTTAGAATTCATCAAAAGTATAATGGATATAAGAGATGCAAACGAATAACGGGATAATAATCAATTTCTAAGGATGAATATAAAAGATTGAATATTAAGATATAACATTTATATTAATCTATATAATATCTTTATCTTTAACAATAATGAACCAAGGCGAATATTCTAAGTGGATAAAAAAAAAGCAAAGATAAATATTTTTTTATTTCTGAATTAAACGCGAAACTATTATTTATTTAAGTATTAAAGGGCACTTAATCATCTTTGTGATACATCTATAAATAGTTATGAGCTACGTTTTATCTTCGTAAATTGTTAAATATCTTTTAGCAATTTTTTTTACTTTTCTATACTTTTAATCAATATAAAAAATGTAAAGTATAACATCCGTTATACCGCCGATGCCGCTTGTGATATTTTAGAAAAACGACAATTGCTCATTGTAACGGACATGACGTCGAGCGTGCAATTTGCTTGCCTGTACGAAATTGGTTCTCAATGCATCATCGGCAATCCTCCATCGTTATCCAGTTCGGTCGTTAGCTCTAAACAGCGTGTCGAATTCTAGAATTAATTTCTATTGGATCATGTCCTAGTCGGTTAGCGACATTTCGGAGACTTCATCAGAAATACGCGCTGTAACTTTACACGCTCCGACACGCGAGTTTCATTTAGGGTTAACCACCAAAGAGATTTAACTCTCTTCCGTTACACGAGCGACAAGCTGTCGCGTCGTATTAATCGTCAACATCATGCGAAACGTTCATTTCCAACGTTCAAATGCAACGTTCGCTACACTTCGCAATATTCCTTGTCGCTATAGTATCTTGTATATTACTATTTTGATACGATACCGTTTCATGCTTATTTTTCATTGCTATTCCTGTTTGCATAAGGAAAAATGTGGATGTCTATTTTTTTTATCCGTACAAACCATACGATTTTGGCGAGTCCATTGAATTTATTTCAGCTTGTTGAATTGACGTAGCCCCGTTTAATTTTTCGCTATGTCCGCTGTATCTTTTTTTTCCTGGATATGACATATTTTACATCCACGTTCGAACGAGCGTATGCCAAAATCTATTGTGGCGGTCACTAATCGCCGATTACAAGCATCGACGGTCAGTTCGATTCGACTCAGACAGCGATTAAAGACTAATCCTACTCTATAAGACCGGTGATTAAAATTGTTTACCGTTATCGGTACACGACAGAACTGCGGCGGTCACTACGGGATGGAGATAGCAGCTTTATCAATTTTGCATACGTACGTTTACGCAAAGCCAAACGAGGACAAAGAGAGAAAGAGAGAGAGAGAGAGGATGAGGGAAAGYGGGAGAGATGGAAAGTTGCAGCAAGCTTTCAATAACATGATGCAGATCCATTTTCAAAATTAAATTTTATTTTCCGTATATTACGTGCATTTCCTCTCTTTTATTTCATTTTCTGTATTTTTATATTATACCACGTTCGTATTTCTCGCTGATCACAAAATACTTTTTTCACTTCCTCTAATAGTTGCTGCACAATATTTGTAAGAACATTTTATTTTTGTTTGTCAAAGAAAGGGTGAGAATAATTTATGCATACAATAGTGTAATAAATGTAAATTTAGGTAATGTTATAAATATACCGTTATTTTTAAGTGACATAATATATCTGTATGTATATGTATCTCTAATATAATATTATAAATTTATTACGCGATATATGTATAGATATAGATATCTATTATATAATTTTATTATCGTTAAGATCTTTAGTCGAAATAAATTAATTGTTCATTTCGAAAGATTCGCAGGTGCATTGTTGCGCGTTTCCATAAAACTTTCTTTGGCGCTTCGCAAGAGACAAAAAAACTAAAATAAAGAGTAAACGAGTCTTATTACCGACAGCAATGTGTTTGTTGCGCGAAAATACTCCTGAGAAGATCGAAAAGAGCAAGAGAAAGGCGAATCGCGAGATAAGATAAGAAGAAAAAGAAAAAATAACGAGATCGAGAGGAAACTACAAGGAGTGCCGGGCGCGTTGCATCTCGAAATCCCACAGGAAACGGACGTTAACTTCGTCGTTTAATTTCAGTCCTCTACTACGGGTCAGGGATAATCCGACGTTCTTTAGGCAAGAGTGTAATTTTCCAGACGCGGAATTTCCCGCGCTGCGTCGCGCGCTACGCAAGAACAATCGGACAAATGCCGGAAATTGTCTTACTTCCGAAACGTTCATTGCTCGGCGAAAAAGCTTAACGAGCGGTGCATTGCAACGCGCACGTTAAAATTAAAATTACATCCGTTTGTAATCGCAGAAAATCGTTTTTGTATCATATAAATACATAATTGTATGGCAAATATTAATATAATCAGGCTGACGAGAAGGGAGAAAAATACGAACTGTCGAAAGAGGATGAAGGCGACGAAAAATTTCATGGTCGTAGACCATATGCTCGGTGGACGTCGACGTGAAAGGGAAAGGGTCAGCCAGTCGGCGGTCGGCGGAGATGGACGAGGGAGTGAAAAAAGTATAAAAATCTGGGGTGCGATGGATTCTCTTTCCGACGGATAGCGTCTCTACGCGGAAATATTTTCTCGGGCATCCGAGCTCGAGCGGCAAGCTCTTGAGGAACGTAGTAAGGTGAGGGCGAGGATAAAGAAGAGAAGATATAGAGGGTAGCAAGAGGTAGCAGACGAGAGAGGTTGAAGTCTGAGCCAATCAGTGTCTCTTCGGAGCTTTTCACCCTGCCGCCGCTAGACACGTCGTGAGAAGAGAGAAGCAGAGGAAAAGGCGGACGGACGAGGGTAGAAATAACATAATAAGGAATGATTTTATTTCCGTCTATATATCGGCACGCTCTCATGCGGCGGTCGTTTCTAATTTTATTTTCGTCATACTCCTACAGCGGTTTCCTATCAGCGGCATCATCGACGCGGGTTGACAATGAGGGGAAGACGTTCACCCTCATCCATCTTTCATTGCTCCCGTTTTTTCTTTACAACCGAAAACCTGGAAATGGAAGCGAAGATAAAAGGAGGCTGAAGATATATCGTGCCGGTAATTTCTCGTTTACAATAAACAAAGATATCTTTCGAAACTGACGTCCTACATTTATCTCGACATTTATCTCGCACTTTATTAATTGATGCGCGCGGTAATGTGACGGCTTGGATATTACAAAAAAATTTGAACATCCTATCGGATTTAGATACCATTTGTAATCCCGTGTTTGATCCCGTCTCTACTGTCAACGTCGTTGGGGCAAGAGATTTGCTCTGAGTCTTGGAGTGCTCTAGAATCCGGGCAGGCCCGGTAAATAATGGTTCGTGGCGAGTGTCCCGAGTAGGAACAAAAAAAAGAAAAGAAAAGAAGGAAAAAAGGGGGAAAAGTCGGACGTCGAGAGAATAAATTTGAATGCGGTCTTACCGGCGCGGTGCGACGTGGCCGTAATCGAATGATATTCAAATTTAAATGCTCGGCGCAATAAAGTGTTTAAGAATTTAAAACTTTATTTGACTTTCAAAGTGGCTGTACGCTGCCCTCTCCTTCCACGTCTCCGCATCAGGGATTCTCTGAGACGTAGGGCAGGGCGGGGACAAACCTGGAAGAGAGAGAGAGTCGTATGACCCCCCTTTCATCTTTCACTTCCGTCTTACGACCCGAGGAAGACGAAGAGTTTGCAGTTAATTTCGCATTTCGTCGCTTTCGGTTTGCCGTTTCCTTTTCGCTGTTGAGCTTGCGCGATCCCGCCGGACTTAATAGGACTATCACAGAGGGGTGAAAGTATCCCTCTTCGCCGTCGGGTACCGCGTGAAAATCCTATCGTTCGTTTTAACGAATGCTCGTTCTTCGCCGCTTAAGAATTTGATGCGTCGCGCGAATCGCTCTCTCCATCATTTTCGTGAAGCATAGAACTAACTGTTATTTTTGGACGTTTGAAGAGATTGAACGCCGGCTATTCCGTACCACTTATTCACGTACGCCTTGGCTTTTCGCTTCAATGGAAAAAAGAAAATATCGCTGAGTTTAATTAATTTGAATAAAAACTAAATATTTTTGATTGTTCGCTTTAGTTTAAGAGTAATATCGATATTAAAAAAACTAATTTTTGAATTCCGAGAAATATTTATCGACTATATAATAAACATCGAATTTTGAATTTAGTCTCTGACACATTGATCTCTTGTACTTTAATAGATAAATTATTTTTTTCATGATTTCTAATGAAGTGCATGATGTACAATTAATAAAATTACGCATAATTTTTTTCGCAGCTTAATTAATGGCTGTCATATCTACAAATACGTATCCGCTAGCGTGTCTACACTTCCACACTTGCCGTGTTATAAATTTCTGCATGTGTACGTGCACATGCACATACACATGCATATGCGCGTATACATTCGCGAGCGCACCGTAAATTTCGACTATGCTATCGAGTCCATTTCAATAAAATTTCAACGATAAATCATCGGCGCGCTTCGATCGACCAAGTAAATTGAACGTACCTTTTTACAAAGAACTTTGCTGCGCTATTCTTTTCTAACGGTAAATGGTCGCAGGCACTCACGCAATTATTTCGCATGACGTGCGACAAGAAAAATTGTGCCCGATTTGTGTACTTTGCAATTTATGCGCGAATTTAGTGACACGCGCGCCAATAAATATTCCGGCAGATAAAATGTTTTTCCATATTGATTTGGCGATAGTCATGCACTCCCGTGTTTGTTTGTCCAAAAAACAATTGTAAAAGCTACAGAAATAAATCCTGCGCACTTTCAAAAATGAAATTTATCAGGGCTGTTTGTTTTTTATTTTCGACTATTGAGCGACGAGCTCTCCGAAAAAATTTTCCGATTGATTACATTAATAAAAAAAATTATCAGCGAAATGATTGTTAAATATACGTTTAAAAAAATTCGTTCAAAGAAATGCGGACCAGATTTCACATACAATGTAGAGGAATATTTCACAAATTTTCCGAACTTTTAATTTTAGTTACAAATTTTTTAATTCAAAGTTGATATATTTAATGAAGTCACTGTCATATCATACAATTTAATATTATCAGTATATTCGGAGAAAGAGAAGAGAGAGAGAGAAAATTTTCTCTTTTCTCTTCTCTTTCTCCAAATATACCGATAATATTAAATTGTTATATTTGTGAAATATTCTTCTACATTGTACGTGAAATCTGGTTCGCATTTCTTTGTCTTACATGTCCCAAAGACACTGATACTATTCTCACAATAATCTAATATTTCTCAGCGGTGACACATTTTGCATACCACGATTGATTAAACACTTGAGTGACGTATCGTCGAAATGATCGACGCACTTCGGCAGCATGACGATTGTTGCAAAATGTGCAAAACAATGTGTCGTATAGTCGCAATGCGGACATGGGATGCTTTCGCGCGCGAAGCACACTCGAATGCATTAATTTACTCGCTGCATCGAATGCACTCAGCGTGTCATTTTGTTGACTCACTCGACTTGTGCTCATTTGATGCATCTGCATCGAGCAAATTAACTCAGCGTGCGTTTAGAAAGACAGTACGGGCATAGAGAATTAATTCTACTTGTAGATTAATTAATTTTTTATAATTTATCTTTTAACAGATATCATCAAACGATATAGTTGTATTTTTTTATTATCCATTGTTTATTTTATTGTCTATGTGTGCTTGAAAAAATATGATGCAAATTCTGATTGTTGTACTATGTTGAATATGTTTGTCAATACATTATTTTTCCGCTATCGGTATTAATACTTAGCAATTAAATAATGAATAGCAATTAAATAATGAAGGCACCGTTAATTACGATGGATTGCTGCATCGAGCTTGCGTAATCAATTACTTTAATACCACGTTAATGCACTCGAGTATACGAGAACGAAACGTGCAGAGCAGGAGAAAACAGTTCGCGGCCATTTTTGGGAAAATCCAATTTGGCGGGCTAGACGCTGCCGGAGGCAGCGGGATCGTACATATTTTATATGCAGTTCGTAAAGGGACCGTACGACGAAACGCGGCGAGGAGGAGAGCGAGAAAAAAGGGTCGAGCGGAGAGAAAAAAAATGCCAAAGAGTGAAAAGAGCATGAGATAGCTCATTCACCTCTGTTTCTCGTGGATTGTTCATAATTTCTCGTATTTCGGGTCAGTTAATTCGTCTTTATACTTGCGGTCAATTTCGACCGGCGCTATGGAAGGTAATCGCAAATATAATGAAGTCCTTAAATAATAATCGGGAATGAAAGAGGAAACGAGAGATGAGAGAGGAATAAATTAACAGGCGGATCGATCGGAGGGATATCTATATTTCGATAAAGGTTCAGCTACAGGTACATTTAATCTATTCGGAAATACTCTTGTTGGCTGAAAAATGATATTTGTGAATAGAGTGAAAGACTTCAATTCTTATAAGAAAGCTTATGTTGAATTTTAAAATTCACTAGTTAAAATATAAGAACTCAATGTTGCTAACTAACGTAAATATTTTGATACGATTAAAATTATTTTCTCATATATCTTTCAATTCCAATGAGTCCTCTCAACCGTAAAAAGAGCTTAGTTAAAATTTATATCTGCTGAGTCGAATTCGATTTACACTTTTGGGATCGCCGAATACTTTAATGCGTCGCTATATTGAAGAAAAAAAACTGGAAATACCGTATTTTGCCCGTGTTTTGGATCTTCGCTTTTTCTTCTTAGCATCGTGTCAATCCCTGGGCTTTCATCGTGAAGCTTGCGGATTGCGCGGGACAAAAGAGAGCCAGAGAAGCAAAGGATGCATGGGACATCGCGATAAGAATCGTAATCCATGTACTTTTGCGAATGTTGCTTGCGTCTGCGATTTGTACCTTTCGAAAGAAACCGAGCGAGGTGAGGTTGCCTGAAATCGACCTTGAAATGTTGAATAAGAAAAAAACGCTGCGTTCAGATAAGTCACAATATATAACACAAATTTTGATTTCGGACTTTGCGACATAATCTCGACATTAAAACTTTTAACAAGTTTTACATGAGAGATACCTAAAAGAGAAAATCTCGATTGTGTGAATTACATCTTAGTCTGAGAATTAATCTTTGCAAACGTATCCCAGTAAATCCAATGCATTTCGTTTCAACACGCACCGTTGAATCTGCGATTGTCAGCTTATTTTGAAAAGAAAGATTTTCAGATCTGACTATATTTGATATGCGGGGAACGTTCAAGAGCGGCTGATTCTGCAGAGGTATTAGGTAGGCGGGTGAGAGGATCAGAAAGCGGATTCAAATCGAAGAATAAACAGGGGAATCGAGATTCTGAGTTTACCTACTGTTTACGGAACCCTTCTTTCCCGCGGAAGGAAGTAGTCCTCTTCAGGAGAACACGAATAATTTCGGCAAACATGAAGCCGTGGATTACGTGGCACAAAATTGCTTCCGCTTTTGCGCATCTCCTCTTCCCCTTCCCCGTGTTCTCTCTTTTTCCTGCAGAAACCTTAACGAATTTATATCCGGAGTAACTCCGGGGCGCCATTATTAAAATGAAAATTTATGCATCCGGCTTTCAACCCTCTGATCCAATTTCATAAACTGAAATTTCCAGTCGGAGACCAACCAGGGGTAACAATGGCGTTATGGGTGACTGCACGTCGTTGCGGTACGTGGGCAAATACGCGGAAATCATGGCGTGCAACCATTATAAAATTTTTTATGCAACCGAGATAGACAATCCCAGTATATCCTGGATGCGAATAAACGAGTATCGTTCCGTGACATATTTGCAAAATTTTTTTAAATGAATTTAAAATGTTTCCTCGTAATTAAATCAATCCGTTGCACGCGCGACATTCTTTGCAGTCGCGATGCGTTTTCTTTAGATCAGTAAAAACGTTCCCGATATCGACGGAATATCGAGGAAAGCAATGCTGTACGATATTTCTTTGCAGATACGCGCGTATGTATATGTATACGCATTCTTCTTTACTTCTTTCATTCCCGACTTCAAGCAACCGCCGTTTGTATAGCTATGGTCAGGAAACGAAATCCCGTCGCTTTCTCGGCACGAGTTCACCCGAAGCGTTGCCGTCGTTGTCGTCTTCGTCGCCATCGTTGTCGTCGTCGTTGTTGGAAGTCCCATCACATCCGGGTCAAAGGAATGGAGAGGATCAATAAAAAAAAAAAGACGCGTCGAAAAGGCGAAGGAGTTTAAGGAGAACGATATACGTCTTCGCGACAAAAAGCGCCTCGAACGCACAATGACTCTCTTCTTTCTCTCTTTCTCTCTCTCTCTCTCTCTCTCTCTCTCTCTCTCTCTCTCTCTCTCTCTTTCTCTCCTCCCTCGAGATATCTCTTAACGTTTCTTTAAGTAGAGTGACCCTTTCTGAATTTTTATTTCCTTCAAGTTGCTTGCGAAGCTCGCAGCCGCAGTGTCTTTCTCGTCTCAACGTGTTTTCTTCAAATTGCTCGTTGTTAGGCAAACTCTGAGTATAATGCTTGGAAATTATATTTACTGCAAATGAAATTTGTATCTTTTATTATACCAAGTATATGCATCCCTTAATAGAAAAACTTGACGTTGTTTACCGTTACTGTAATTTTTAATTTTGTCTAGATCTCCGACAATTTTTGACATTAAAAAAAAAAGAGAATTCTTTTGTAGTTGTGTCAATTGTTTTGTAATTGCGAGAATATAATGTTCCTTGTATATGCTAGAGACGGTTATATTTTATGGAATGCGAAGTGTAGAAAAGGAATCTCGATTATCCTGGGAATTTACGAAACAAAATAATCGCGTGTCACGCACAACGATAATCAGATCGAAAATTGATGGATGTTAACGATGCGAGATCTACTTTTATTAGTAATATCAGTATCGATCGACATTCATAATAGCTTTTCATGTAATACGCTTCTGATTGCGACACATTTTCTCGTGTACTGCCATACAGTGGATATTCAGCCACTATGTTCCTTTACCCACTTTATTTTCATCTCAATTCGTTTTATTTTGCGACACGATATTACTTTTCGCCGACTGAATAGCGATTTAATTTACAGCAGGGATTTTTCTATTTTTTAGAAAAATAAAAACGTGACTAATAATCTTTAAGGTTAAACAAATTATTAACATCAAATAATTTTATTAAATATTGGTGGAATTTGGAATCAAAATTCCAGAGAAGAAATATACATACATAATAGATTTGACATTTTAAAGATAAGTGCGAAAGTCGTAAATGTACGTAATAGCATGTTTTCTCCCTTTCTATGTACAATGCTATAATGTTCCTAAAGT